>JAJEJO010053716.1:15918-67529 GCA_020662805.1 Glaucomys volans
GAAGAAGAGAAGGAAGGAAGGAAGGAAGGAAGGAAGGAAGGAAGGAAGGAAGGAAGGAAAGAAGGAAGGGAGGAAGGAAGGAAGGAAGGAAGAAAAAATATTTATGAAAATAATTATGAAGAAGACAAAGATATTAAAACATTTCCTTGAGCCTGGCACAGTGGTGCGGGCTGAGAAGCTAAGGAGGGAAGATTGCAAGTTTGAAGCCAGCATCAGCAACTTAGCAAGGACCTAAGTAACTGAGTGAGACCCTGAAATAAAAAATAAAAAGGTCTGGGGTTGTGGCTCAATGGTAAATCACCTCTGGGTTCAATTCCTTGTACCTAAATAAATAAATACAGAGACCATTACAGATCAAACATTTGGAGTTTAGTGGAAAAGTTATTACTAAACTGGGAGCTCAATTAAGCACTCCAAGTGGGCTTTTGAGAATAAGACTTTGGGAAGGTAAATGTGAGTCTTTCAAGTTAAAATGTGGTAAACTATGTTTTGTGTTAAGGAAGCAAACAGTGAATGATGTCATTGGCTCCTGATTGCTAGGTTTATCAATTGTGTAAGCAATGAGCTTATAAGAATTGGTCCACGCGGTGGCGCACACCTGTAATCCAAGCGACTTGGGAGGCTGAGTCAGGAGGATCCTGAGTTCAAAACCAGCCTCAGCAACTTAGCGAGGCCCTAAGCAACTCAGTGAGACCCTGTCTCTAAATAAAATACAAAATAGGGCTGGGATGTGGCTCAGTGGCTGAGTGTCCCTGAGTTCAATCCCTGGTTCAAAAAAACAAAACAAAACAAAACAAAAAAAAAGAATTGATCCACATGTGCATTTGATGCTCATCTCAAGATGATGGCATCCAGCTGTCTCTGCTGCGTATGTGAGAACTTTCTTAGGATTAGACTATCCAGTTTTCATTTTACATAAATTAGTATTATTTGGTTCAGTCCAGTCTAAATAAAGAGCAGTAAACAGGTGTACAAGTCTGTTAAAACAAATGCAATTAACTCTGGGAGTGGTAGAATAATATGAACAAATTTAAGTTGATCACAGGTTCTACCTCTGATAATAGATCCTGTTATATATGTGTGTATATATATATGTGTATATATATATATATATATAACAGGATCTATTCTATATCTATTCTACATCTATCTATATTCTATATGTATTCTATATATATGTGTGTGTATGTATATATTATATATAGTGTATTTATAAAGTACATATATTTATTGTTGTTGTTGTTTTGTACTGGGGATTGAACCTAGGGGTGATTAACCACTGAGCCACATTCCCAGCCCTTTACACTTTTTATTTTGAGACAGGGTTTCATACCAAGTTGCTTAGGGCCTTTTAAGTTGCTAAGGTTGGCTTTGAACTTGGGATCTTCCTACCTCAGCCTCCTGAGTTGCTGGGATTACAGACATGTGTCACCATGCCCACCTAATTTTGTTTTTGAAAGAGAAAAAAGGAAAGAAAAAACTTAATAAAATTTCTATACTTCAAAGTGAATAGCCATTATAATTGAATTTTGGTCTTGAATTACTAAATTTATGTTGCCACAGAATCACACAAAACATGGTTTTTATGCTATTCAAGTATCAGATATTATCCCTAATACCAGAATAATGTCTTTAAGCCATAGAAGAACAAGGCCTTCTCTGACACCAACCCAAGGAGTCTTCTTTGTCCCAATGGTAAATGATCTGATTAGATACTTGGAACCCAACTTCACCTCAATTTGTAAAGAATTTTTTTCTTCCTCACTTCTCTTCCCTCTCTTCCTTTCTTTCCTTCCTGATTTTTAAATAAAATATGTAATTCCAAATTTCAACAGCCTGTGAGTTTCTTCCTTTCTTCCCAAAAGGAGGTAACTAACTCACTTGAGATTATATTGGTCTTCATATTGCAGAACAGATTTTGCATGGTCAAGGATAAGTTCTAATGGGTTCCAAAAGGTGTAAATTGCACCAGGACTTTATCTTCCGGTGTTAGTTATATTTAATGTGGAGTAAAAAGGTAGAAACAGGGGAATGACTCCACCTACCACCTTGGGGGGAAAAAATGAAAGCAAAAGGAAAAAATTCCAAAATGATTTTACACTTGTAATTTACTAATGTGGAAAATAGTCTACTGTGAAAAATTTTTTTTCCCCCCCCCCCCACTTTTTTTTTTTTTTTTTTTGGTCATGTTTTTTCACATTGATTTAGATCCTGGTGATGATTAACAACAATGACAACAACAACAAAAAACCTCCAATTTTTTATTGTATTTTTTTGTTACAAGGGATTGAGCCCAGGGGCACTCAACCACTGAGCCACATCCCCAACCCTTTTTTATATTTTATTTTGAGACAGGGTCTCACTAAATTACTTAGGGCCTCCTTAAATTCTGAGGCTGACCTGGAACATGCTATCCTCCTACCTCAGCCTCCCAAGCCACTGGGATTATAGGCATGCACCACCACACCTGGAACAACAACAACAACAACAAAAAACTCTTGAAGATGAACAAACAAACAAACAAACAAAAATGCCTGTCATAATTGGTTTGTCTGTACAGCCTGAAAGAAACGTGAGGGATGGAGTTGCAAGGGAGGAAAGACATTTTTTTTCCTCAACTCTTACTCGGCTTGGCTGTTTCAACCCCTTGCAACAATAGACAGATGAACAAAAGATAGTGACAGTTTGTTATTATGTGCAGGGCACACCATGAAGGAGAAATCTCAATAGAATTAACTCAAATTTGTCACTTAAAATTAAACTTTTATAGCATTTTCAACAAAGAACAATATATATTTATTGAGAAATGACAGGATATAGGGAAGCAGATTTTGATTTCCAAGGTCAAGAAATTGTGGAAAGGTAAATACGTGGGAAGACGCTAATAGAATAAGGTTCATTTGTAGATTCCTCTGGGGCTGTCTCTAGACGGACAAAAGTCTAGAGTTGCCTCCAGTCAAGGAGAATTTATATCCTGTCTTTAGGCTGCAAAGTAAAATGATAGAGAGAGTTTTTTCTCCATTTGCTTTTTCTCTTCTCTTTCTCCTTCTTCTTTTAAATGACACCAAATGATATCTTACAGCTTCTCTGGGCATCAGTTAGTTGGGTCTTCTACTTAAAGTCCCAGCAGGTAGAAAACAAGGTATGGGCTAGGTTATGAATAAATTCATCTGAGGCTCAAAGTTCCTCCTGGCTTCCTGGTTGTCGGCAGGATTCAGTTCCTTATTAAATTGGTCCATTTTCTGCTGCTATGACAAAATATCTGAGGAGTTTTGGAGTTTCAGAACTCTGACATTCTGACGATGGTCTTCCTGGCAGTCTTGAGGGGGAGCTGGGAATTATATGGCAAAAGACAGGAAACACGCACATCCATTTGCTGCTTCTTTATTTCCTTCAGCTCAAAAATAGCTTTAATGTCAGAGAAGCATATTTTGGAGTGCAATGTTCTGACTTCCTTCAGGGAGACTATGTTTTTAGATCAGAAGAGAAAATCACTAGGAGTTGCAATGCAGTGGGAGTGCCTAAAGGTGAGGAAGAAGGCTATCAGAGCAAGGACCGAAGAACATGATCTGGCCCTGAGGTAGGGCCCTTGGCTGCGCAGTCCTAAGGCACATGTGGGGGTTCTCAACCAGCTGTTGTAACATTCTGAATTGATCTTGTATGGTTGTCAGTCTTAACTTTTATCTCCTCAAGCATGCCTGTATAGTCATGCAGCTGAAGGTGGGGTAACCATGGTCAGTGACTGGCCTCCTCTCACTCCTCTCAAACTGTGTCACCTAATCGTGTGGAGACATGCTTTTCGGACCCCAATGGTCAAGCTGCCCGGAAGAACTCTTCCTTCATTTTCCAAGGTCTCATTATTAGTGGTATAAATAGACCTTTAAAAATGACACTATCAGTTCTTTTATCCTTTTATTTAGCAGTATCTTCCTGGGGATGTTGGGGGAGGAATTAGAAGAAGAACAAAATGATAGAATCAGTGCATTTCCCCATAGCACTGTGTACATAAAAATTTCTACTTTTACAAGTATCTTTTTTATATATATATATATATATATATATATATATATATACACACATATATATGTATAAATGTATAACAGATGTTTATTGTATAGTTGGTTATATGTTTTGTAGAGATTTTTAAATGTTCCTAAATATGATTGTGACATATTTTATAATGAGATCATCAACTGATTTTTTTTTTTTTTTAGTACTGGGGATTGAACCCAGGGGCACTCCACCACTGAGCCACATCCCACATCCCCAGTCCTATTTTGTATTCTATTTAGGGACAGGGTCTCACTGAGTTGCTTAGGGCCTCGCTAAGTTGCTGAGGCTGGCTTTGAACTCGCGATCCTCCTGACTCAGCCTCCCAAGTGCTGGAATTACAGGCGTGTGCCACCACGCCCGGCTTCATCAACTGATTTGATAAAGATTTCATTTGATAATGAGTTCATTGGCACTCCTTTATTAAATCACAGGAATCTGCACTTTCTATTTCTCACTACAGACTAGGAAGAATACATGTTTTTTTAATTTGTGTTGTTATTTGGTCATTGTTTTAAATCTTCAAATAGGATCACAAATTTCTTGTTTCAATTTTCTAACTTCAAGCAATCAATTAGGAACTCCACTTTTTACAACATACTTTGTGAAGATAAGCTAGGCATAAGGCAAGTTTCCTCTGCTTGAGTGACTTAAAATCTGGCTAGGAAGATTGGATTCAAGGGGTTCTATTATTCTTTGGTTGCTAGGGTTGATTCAGTCTTTATAGTAGCAGTGGGTTTTCTTTGTTTTGTTTTAATTAATTATGTATTTTAAAATTTCTCTTCATACCTATGTAGATTTTTCATAAAGAGCATGATTTTCTCACAGAGTACTATAGTTTGGGTAAGTTCTCCCTCTCCTGCAAAAGGCCCCTATATTGAAGGCTTGTTCTCTAATCTAAGGCACTACTGAGAGGTGGTGGACCCTTTAAAAGGTGGGACATAGTGGAAGGAAGTTAAGTTTCCAGGTATATTCTCTAGAAAAGCATACTGGGGCTCTTCCCCCTCTTTTTCTTATTTCTCTTGGCTTTCTGGCTGCCATGAAGTGAGCATCTTCCTCTGCCATGCACTCCCATCCTACAGACCCAAATCAAAAGGCCAAACTGTGGGCCAAAATAAACCTTTCCTCCTCACAAGTTGTTTTATCTCAGGTATTTAGTTATAGTAGGGGAAAGCTGACTAGCAGACAGAAGAAACACTGTGCTTTAGACAAGTTTCAATTGTTACTAGTATAAGGAAACACTGAAGACATTGTAATAAAAGAGATTACTGGATATGGTTTCAATAGAATGCTATAACAGCAGGATTTTCTGGTTGTTTAGGGATATTGACTTTTGTTCTTTGCTAGACCATTTTACAATTCTTTGGACACTAAAATTAATTTGTAGAAAACAAGAAGCAATTCAAATAATTCTTGTCCACAGCCATGCAAAATAATTCTATCCAACCAGGATACAAGCCTCCCTCTCCCTTCAAACCCAGTTTTGCATATATTTGGAAATTCATTTCAACATTCTTGATCAATAAATGTCTTTTAAAAAATTCTTCTTTGAATCCATTATAATATCTCACTGGTTTCCTCATTTAACTAAAGAATTGGTCAATCTTTGACTTGTGTTCTTGGTATATTTGTATGAGAATCATGATTTTATCATTAAAACATTAACTTTACTTGGGAAAATGTAATGAGAATACCCAGGCTCATTTCAAGGAAAACCCAAACAGGATATATCAGGGCTTTACTAGATATGGTACAGGAAGATCTCCAGGAGATTAATGTGATTATTTCATCATCTTTCCAAAGTCACATGATCTTTTGTCTCTGATTTTCATTTTGCATCTTCTTTGTCTTTATTCTTTTAAACTACTATAACAAAATACCTTAGTTCAGGTATATATTTTTTAATTTAAAAAAATTTTTTTTTCTGGTTCTAGGTGTTGAATCCAGGGACACTTTACTTTACCACTGAGCTAACTTCTCAGCCCTTTTATTTTATTTTAACTTTTAATTTTGAATCAGGACCTTGCTAAACTGCCAAGGCTGGCCTCCAATTTGTGATCCTCCTGGCTCAGCCTCTTGAGTAACTGGAATCACTGGCATGCACCACCATACTTGGCTTAGACTGTGTAATTTATGTACAATAGAAATGTATTAATCATTGTTTTGGAGGCTGGAAAGTCCAAGATCCAGCCACCAGCAGAGTCAGTGTCTAGTGAGTGCTCTCTGCTTCATAGATGGCAACTTCTGTGTGTCCTCATGGCAGAGAGGGTTAAACAAATTCCCTTCAGCCTCATTTATAAGGACACTAGACACTAATCACCTCCTAAAGACCCCATCTGTCAATACTATTGCATTGTTGATTAGGTTTCAACATATAATTTGAGGGAGAGTGGAGCTCAGACATTCAGACCATAGCATGCTTCATTCTTCTTCTCTGTGAGACGACTGATTTTTCTCTGTTTTTCTATATATATGGGAGAATGGCCATCACAACCCTAAAATTACAGAAACTTCTTTCATTTATTAATTCAACAAAAATCTATTTTGGCCAGGTGCGGTGGTGCACTCCTGTAATCCCAGTGACTTGGGAGGCTGAGGCAGGAGGATCACGAGTTCAAAGCCAGCCTCAGCAACTGAGCGAGGCCCTAAGCAACTCAGTGAGACCCTGTCTCTAAATAAAATACAAATAGTGCTGGGGATGTGACTCAGTAGTTAAGCGCCCGTGGGTTCAATTCCCGGTTCCAAAAAAAGAAAAAAAAAAGAAATCTATTTTGTACTTACTATGCCAGTTACCTCTTGCTCCAACACCCAGACAATTTACATTTCAATGTTTTATATACATTGCTGGAAGGCAAGCTAATTTTTATTAGTGCATTATAATTGTACAAAATGTTAGGATTTGTTGTTATGTATTCATACATACATACATACAATATAACAATATAATTTGGCCAATATCACTTCCCAACACTTTCCCCATCCCTCCCCACCTCCCATCCCCTGGTCCCTTTCCTCTACTGATCGCTTTTTGATTTTCATGAGATCCTGCCCACTGACCACCTTTCTTTTCCTCTTTCCTCTCTAGTTTCCACAATAAGAGAGAACATATGACCCTTGACCTTCTGAGTTTGGCTTATTTTGCTTAACATAATGATCTCTAGTTTCATCCATTTTCTTGCAAATTACATAATTTTATTTTTCTTTATGGCTGAATAAAATTGATATCTATTTTTATCACATTTTCTTTATCCATTTATCTATTGATGGACACCTAGACTGGCTCCATAGCATTGTAAATTTTGCTGCTAAAAACATGGGTGTGCATATACAGTGATACACCTAGACTATAATAGTAATTACTTTATTTAGGATAAATGCCAAGGAGTAATATAGCTGGGCCATATGGTGGTTCCATGCCTAGTCTTTTGAGGAACCTCCATACTGATTTCCATAGTGGTTGTACTAATTTGCAATCCCACCAATTGTGTAAGTGTTCCTTTTTCTCCACATCCTCTCCAGCATTTATTATTATTTGTATTCTTTTGTTTTGTTTTCAGTGCTGGGGATTGAACCTAGGACCTTGTGCTTGTGAGGCAAGCACTCTACCAACTGAGCTACATCTCCGGCCCTATTATTTGTATTCTTAATGACTGCTAATGTGACTGTGCGAGATGAAATCTCAGTATAGTTTTGATTTGCGTTTCCCTAACTACTAATGATGTTGAACACTTTTTCAAGTGTTCGTTGGCCCTATCTCTTCATTTGAGAAGTGTCTGTTCAATTCATTAGCCCATTTATTAATTTAGTTATTTGAGTTTTTGGTATAAATTTTTTTTTTTTTTTTTTGGTACTGGGCATTGAACCCAGGGGCACTCCACCACTGAACCACATCCCCAGCCCTGTCTCCTTTTTTTTGTATTTTATTTAGAGACAAGTTCTCACTGAGTTGCTTAGGGCCTCGCTAAGTTGCTGAGGCTGGCTTTGAACTTGCGATCCTCCTGTCTCAACCTCCCAAGTTCTGGGATTACAGTTGTGTGCCACCAAACTCAGCTTTTAGAGTTCTTTATATATTCTAGATATTAATCCTGTGTTGGAAGAGTAGCTAGCAAAGATATTTTTCCAATTCGTAGGTTCTCTCTTCACATTCCTAATTATTTCTTTTGCTGTGCAGCTTTTTAATTTGATGCCACCCCATTTATTAACTCTTTTACGAGTTTCAAGGGTCCTATTGAGAACGTTATTGCCTGTGTCTATATACTGGAGTGTTGCCCCTATGTTTTCTTCTAGGAGTTGCAGTTTCTGGTGTAATTCCTAGGTGTATGATCCATTTTGAGTTGATTTTGGTGCAGGATGAGAGATAAGGGTCTAGTTTCATTGTTCTACATATGGATGACCTGTTTTCCTAGGACCGTTTGTTAAAGAGGCTGTTTTTTCTCCAGTGTATTTTTTTGTCACCTTTGTCAAGGATCAGAAGACTGTAGATGGTTTTCTGTTCTGTACCATTGGCCTATGTGTCTGTTTTTATACCAGTGGCATGTAATTTTTGTTACTATAGCTCTGTAGTATAATTTTTTTTGGGGGGGGGGAGTGAGTACCAGGGATTGAACTCAGAGGCACTGGACCACTGAGCCACATTCCCAGCCCTATTTTGTATTTTATTTGGAGACAGAGTCTCACTGAATTGCTAAGTGCCTCGCTTTTTGCTGAGGCTGGCTTTAACTCCCAATCCTCCTGCCTCCGGGATTACAGGTGTGCACCACCACACCTGGCTCTGTAGTATAATTTGAAGTCAGGTATTATGATGCCTCCAGCATTGCTTTTTTGACTTCAAATTGCTTTATTCTGGGTCTTTTATTCTTTCAAATGAAAATAGGACCTTTTTTTCTAGTTCTGTGAAGATTGTCATTGGTATTTTGATGGATATTGAATTGAATCTGTATATTGCTTTGATAGCATGGCCAATTTAACAGTATTTAATTCTGCCCATTCATGAACAGGGGAGGTCTTTCTATCTTCTGAGATCTTCAATTTCTTCAAAATTCTATAGTTTTCATTGTAGGGGTCTTTTACCTCATTGGTTAGATTTACTCCTAGGAAATTTGTTTTATTTTAAGGCTACTGTGAATGTAATTGTTTTCTTGATTTTTTTTCTCAGCAGATTTATTGTTGGTACATAGAAAAGCTTTTGATTTTTGCGTGTTAATTTTCTAACCTGCTACTTTGCTGAATTTGTTTATTGGCTCCAGCAGTCTTTGGAAGAGTTTTCTGCATCTTCTATATATGGGATCATATCTACAGTGATAATTTGATTTCTTCTTTTCCTATTTTTATCTCTTTTATTTCCTTCTCTTGCCTAATTGCTCTGGCTAGAATTTCTAGTGCTGTATTAGCACAATAGGAATGGTAAGAGCACATATCCTTGTCTTCTTCCAGATTTTAAGGGAAAGATTTTCCTATCTGTTGTTTTTTTTGGGGGGGTGGGTACTGGGGATTGAACCCAGGGGCACTCCACCACTGAGCCACATCCCCAGTCCTTTTTTGTATTTTATTTAGAGACAGGGTCTCTCTGAGTTGCTTAGGGCCTCACTCAGTTTCTGAGGCTGGCTTTGAACTCGCGATTCTCCTGCCTCAGCCTCCCAAGTGCTGGGATTACAGGTGTGTGCCACCGTGCCCGGCTTATCTGGTTTTGGTATGAGTGTGATGCTGGCTTCATATAATGCATTTGGAAGTGTTCTATCCCTATTTCATGGAATAATTTGAGGAGTATTGGCATTGGTAGAATTCAGCTGAGAATTCATCTGGTCCTGGGATTTTCCCTGTTGGAAGGATTTTTATTACTGTTATCTCATTACAAGTTATTGGTCTGTTTAGGTTTTCTATGTCCTCTTAATAGCTTACCTGGGCTACGTATCCATTCTAATCACCCATGCCCAGGGAATGAAAATCACATAGTTGACTGCTGAAAGAGAAAATTCCTAAGAAGAAGGCTGGATAAAGCAAACAAAAGGAGTAACATGTTTTCTCCTTGTGAATTATAAGCTACTAACATAATACAGTGTTAGATATATGCTCTGTTTCAACCCTAACCATACATTAACTACCCAGAGTTAGTGCAGATAACACACGTTAAAGGTTCAGAACTCCACAAGACTTCCCTATAGATGCTATTCCCAAATTCCAGAGGCTTGCTAGGTCACTCACATATCTGACCAACTTGATTGCAAACTTGGGGTTCTCATAATCTACTCAGATTTGATAATTAGCTAGAATACTAAAGAAAATTCTATATTCATGGTTACTTTTATCATAAAGCATACAATGTAGGAAGTCATTTGAAGATATGCATAGGGCAAGATCTGGGAGGGAATGCAGAGTTTCTGTGCCCTCTCTTAATGGAATAGAGATTAGTTTTCCTCTTCACCAACAAGGAATCTCCACTGAGCTTTGGTATCCAGAGTTTTTATCTGAGATTCTGTACATAGTCATGATTGGTTGAATAAATCATTGGCCACATCTCTAGTCTTGCTCACCTCCCTGAAAGTTAGGCTGGCTCAAAGTCCCAACCATGTAATCCTCTAATCACATGGTCTACCTTTCTCATAATTGGACCTGTAGGAAACTCTCTGGGGACCCCCAATGAGTCACACCACTATCATAAAAAGACACTCCTCTCACTATGGAAGTTCAAAAGGTTTTGAAGCTCTGTGATAGGAAGTGGAGACAAAGACCAGATAATTATTTATTATACTATAATATACCTTCATGTTGTGTTAAATGCTGTAAGAATTCAGACACTCATTTGCCATAGGGGATTACTGACTGAGATAAAATAAGCCAGCTTAAGGGAAAATAAATTCTAAAAGAGGGAAAGAACAGAAGAAGCAATTTTGAGTGTTTTGTTTGTTTTAATGTGACAAACCACTCAAAATAAAACAAGTACAGTATTTTTGTTTGGTGAAAATGAGAGTTTATATGGAAAATAAGGTGCTAAGGCCACTTGGAGCTCAACAGTGAAATATTGAAAAATGCCCAGAATAATGACTTTTGAAATTTTTTCCTACTGATAACAATTTTCAACAAGAAAGGGATTAAGTGACATAAACCATTTCTTAGGCAGACCAGACTGACAGCAGTATGTAGGTTGAATTACAATAGGGAAATAGAGAAACTATTAGGGAATGTCACAGTTTAATTTTAAAAGTGTATAATTTTTTAAAAGCATAGTTTACATACAAATGTAGAATGAAAATGTGTAAAAAAGGCTTATGGGAACAAGGATATAAAATAGTCCATCTGGAAAGGTATATGGAAATACATTCTCCACATTTGAGATAAAATCTTGGAAATTTTTTTTCTATAAGAAAGAAATTTTTTTTATTTCTCTCTGAAAAAATTTATGACTTAATCTGAATATATATATCTATATAGATATATATATTCCCAAATCAATAGTAAATACTAAACTATACAAAAGTACCTTCTCTAGAAAATAATCATTGGAGGAATTTGTTAGACAATAGAAGAACATACAGTGATTGTTGTTGTTGTTCTTGTTTCTGACTTTGGATAATTTTTCTCAACAGTCCCCCTTTTAATCTTAAAAAAAATTCTGGAGATTAGTCTTAACTATATGTATTTCTAGAACCTGGGCTTATGGTATTTTAACCAGACTCATTTATGTGTTTGGCTCCACAGATTAAGAACCATTTTAATTCCTCCATGGTAGGCTTGTCATACTTCACTGAGATCTCTCATACCATAGGCTAAAATAAACTGTCCCTCTTCTAAGTTGTTCTTGTAGGGTATCTTGGTCACAGTGATACATAAGCAGACAATTTTTACTTATAGCATGTGTCAGAACCCTTAGGAAAGCAGGAAAGAAAAGTAGAAACCACATGTTGGTGTTAAGACTTAGTCATGGCTTTGATTAATTAGGAACTATAACCAATAATACATCAAAATGGAGAATAACATTCTTTATAGGATAAAATATATAACAATTTAATTAAATACTGATTAATGTCTTCCTAAAAATAAGAATCGATTAGGGGTAGTAAGAGCATTGACAAATCTCCTTTCATATAAAATGTATACAGTATCTGAAACATTGTGATGCTAATGATATTTTACTCATTCAACATTAAGCAAGGCAAAGTTATATTTTGATTTAACAGTTTTTCATGCGTGCCTCTTAAAATAGTGCTGAAAGTTGGGCTGGGGTCCCTGGGTTCAATCTCCTAGCCCTGCAAAAAAAAAAAAAAAAAATGCTGAAAATTACGATATATAAAGCATATCAAGCTTTAATTTTACTTTTCTGATCTTTTAGCACGGTAAAATAATAAATCTTTCCTGACTTTGGATTTTCCAGCCTTTATGTTTGTGAAAAATAAATTACTGTTTGTTATAAAAATAAAATAAAATGAAATAGCAAATCTTCGTGATTACCAAGGGAGTCTCTAGGAAACCTCAAAGATGATGGATGTATAAAAATCATCTTGGGCTGGGGATATAGCTCAGTTGGTAGAGTGCTTGTCTTGCATGCACTAAAGCCCTGAGTTCAATCCCCAGAACCACAAAAGACAAAACAAACAAAAAATCATCTTGACTTTTTTCCCCTGAATTTAAGTTCTGATCTTGAAAAGAAAAAAATAAAAAATTATCCTAGGAATTTGGCCACATCATTAAGACAGGATCATATATGTCTTAGAACACAAATGTGGTTTAGCAACTCCAGCAGACATCATGGTACCACTTACATAACTGTCAAGAATATAATTTTGTTTCTAAAAAGCTAAAAATGACCCAAATATACATAGAATGATCCTCAACCACTTATTTATTTCATTAGTGGGGCAAATAAGATTGTAAAGCTGATTTAAAGAACTATAGGCATTAAGAATTATCTAGCAAACCATCAGAAAAGACATACTGAAACAAATTTGTTAAGATCCGTTTTTTATTTAAAAAATTTTTTGTATGTGGTTCTGGGGATTGAACCCAAGGGTGCTCTACCACCAAGCTACATCTCCAGCATTTTTTTTTTAACTATTATTATTTTTTATTTGAAACTGGATTTCATTAAATTGCCTAGGCTGGCCTCAAACTTGTGATTCTCTTTCCTCAGCCTCCCAAATTGCTGGGATTATAAGTGTGCACCACCACTCCCAGGTAACTTAGCTGAGTTTTAGACAAAAGTTGTTAATACCCTACTGGTTAATATTGCTGTAACTTTTGATGTTACCTTTTCTACTGAATATTAATTATTTGCAACTCTCCCAGAAAAAGAAATCAACCAGGTGATACACATCACTACTAAAACATAGTAATTAAATAATCCTAGAACTAGATACAATTAACAGGCTGAAATATAACATTGAAAGGACATGCAATAATAATCCGCTTGCCTTAGTTTCAAGTTTTGAATAATTTTTCTCAATAGGAGAGAGAACCAGGGTAAATTCTTTCCTCTCTGGACTTTCATTTATTTCTTAGTTTCTTCTGCCACAGTTTCACAGATTGCTGGGATCCCACATCAGGTAAAACTTGCAGGCCATTTAAAATTGCTTTTACTGAGAATTTACCCTTAATTTGTTTGCAAAGGCAAGATTTCTAATTCCTCTGATTTCTTTTTAAACAGATGTCAATGTTTCCTCCTATGGAAACACTTTTAGCTGAGTTTCTAAAAATAGAAAAATGGAGTTTCAAGCAGATTAGGTTCCAATACAACCCCTGTGTTTCCACTGCTTCCCACAGTAAATATGAACAATTCTTTTATATTTGTTTTTGTCTGATCAAATGCAAAACTTATCTTTGGCTGTTCTATTCAATTAAAACTTAGTTACATGTTTATAAGTATTTATTCTTTAGTGTATTTAGTGTATTTTAGTGTATTTAGTGACCCTTTGTTTATCAGCATAGAACAGTGGTTGAGGAGGCAGTGGTACCATTGTCTCAGATCAAATCTTCTAGTTCTGTGATTTTTTTTTTAAGATAGGGTCTTGCTACGTTACCCAGATTAATATTGCCCCAGTGATCCTCCTGCCTCCGCCTCTTGAGTGCCCTTGGCTCTAGCTCTATGATATTGGATAGTACATTAACAATTTCTGTCTCACTGTCTTTACGTAGTTTTATGTTGAAACATGTCTTGATTTGGGGTGCTAAAACAAAGCACAATTAATTGGATATAAACAACAGGAATCTATTTCTCACAGTCCCGAAGTTCAAATCCTCAGAGGGGAGTGTAAGTGTTGTTGGGTTCAGATGAAGGCCCTTCTCCTGGTTGCCATCACATGGTGGAAAAAGAGAAAGTTTAGCTCAGCCTTTTCTTATAAGGGCACTAATTCCATTCATGAAAGTTCCACACTCATGACCTAATTTCCTTCCAAAGGTACCCCTCCAAATACAATCACATTGAGATTTAGATACGAATTTCAGAGGACACACATATTAGGCTATATGAAAAGGAAAACAAAGCCTTCTCTATGAATGAATACTCTACCAGTTCTTTCACTGTCCTACCAAATTAATTCATCAGAGTTAAATATTTCATCCATCTCTCTAGGCATTATAAGTCAATTGATAAGAGAAGCCATCCAGATAGATAGTGATTCTTGTGCTTACCTAATAAACTTGTTAAAATGAAGACTCCTGACATTGTACTCTGATATTTTGATTAGATCAGAAGTTGGTATTTTTTACTCAGATCTCCAAGGGAATTTTTATGCATGGGATTCTTAGAACACATTTTTGAGAAAAGAGATTGAAAGCAAGTTTTCTGTGTCATGTAGTATAGAGTCGGAAACCAAAATGGGGTTATTGTTAATAGCATTTGGAAAGATTTGGATTGGTTTGAATCAAGTGGTAGCTATTAAATAGATAAAATGGATGTGTTGATCTAAGCACAGCAGTTGTAGAGATTAAAAGAAAAGCAGCAGCTAATCAGGCACAGTAATCTAAATGTTGCCAAAGATGCCTCACTACAGATATCAATGGTTTTAGCTTCCAAACAGTGAGATTTGAGAGAGAAAAAAAAAAAATGACAAGGAGCTTGCGAAGCTGTTGTTTAATGTGTATTTTAGGAAACACATCTAACAAAGGGTAGCTTAAACTATCATAATAAAATGATAGGCCTCTACCCAGCTCTCTGACAAATGAATTTATAAATGTGGAATATTTAAGTGAATGGGAGATGAGGAACCCTACAAAGAAAATGATATAGTATCACACAATGGGAATAACAAAACCTTCCATCCCACCCCCAGTACTGGGATTCAAACTTAGGGGCTTGCACATGCTAGGCAAATGCTGTACCACAAAACTTTTAAGGACTATTTGTTTCTGACTATGATCTAATGTACCTAATGCTCAGATCCCTTTGATTTTAGAAATATCAAAAAATATGTGGGGCTTAATATAAACTTGTGGTACACTTGGCCCAAATTCTGACCTCAATCTTAGATTTCACATTGGCCTTGCTTAAATATGATGGCTGAATAGTTGGATGGTATGACCTACATTGTTTATCATTCTTGACCTAGTTCTTCCTCAAGAAGCCAAAGAGCAAAGCAGCCAGGTGGCAGAGAAGGAGACTATTACAATTTTATGCCAGACTTCACTTCACCCAGGCTAACTTGCCTACATTTCTTAAAGTTTTAATTGACAAGACACTAGGTCCAGCAAACAGAAAGCCCATCCCTACTTTAAAGGAAAACTATCTGATTGTAGGTTAACTTCATTGGGCTCCTCCTGATATATAGAGAACAATGTTTTGTCCTCACTTTTGTCCCCTCTTGTTGTATATTCAGTTCTATGGTTATATAGCCATCATTTATAAACTTAATGAATGTATTTTACACCTCTTTGACATGGCACTGAAATTGTCTCAGAACATTCTTCAGAGCAAAAGAAACGAGTCTGAAGCCTATAGTACTTATTACCATATGCTCTTTGCACACAAGTCAGCCATACGAGAAAGAAACATTTCATTGAAAATTCAACTGAAGCTTCAGATTTGGAACTTCATTTTGCAACATTATCGTCCTGACTTATAGAATGTGATACATATTCTGAACCAGTGACCAACAAGGACACTTCTTTTCCATAGTAAGGGGTAAGATTCTAGGAAACTAGAAGTATATTTGGGAGTGGCGGTGCTCATGATCACACTTAGTAACCTGCTTCCAAAATTTGTCCCCTGAACTAGTAACCACACATTTTCAAGTTCTAAACACTCAGGGAGAGTTCTGGGAAATGGAATGTGGTAATAGTAGAAATAAACTTGAAGTAGAAACTTCCACCTATTTCTTTATGTTCTTTATGCCATCAAAACAAAAGGCAGAAAAAGATGTGATGACTTTAGCCATACTATGGATGTTATTATATAGATGAAATGAGGAGTATAGCTTGAATCTTAAGAAACTCCTGGGGTTATCTCTTTCTACTATCATCGAGTGTTGTCAGAGTACCAGAAACCTATGTAGGAAATATCAAAAATGAAGCATCAATCAGAGAATTGAAAGGTTAAGTCATTCTGCTGAGGATGACTCCTATTCGTCATCGAATAGGAGAGTGAGAAAAGGAAAGGGAGGAGAATAAAATCATAAGCTAAAGTGCCCACCAGAAGGCAAGGAACAGAGTAGGAAAAGGGAAAGGTAAGTCATAAATCATAAATACTAGCTACTGCCTCATGAGCAGCTACAGAAATGAGGGCTTTAGCTCAGTATCTATTTAAAAATTACTATCGATTGCTATTTTTTTTTAACTAATTGCATCTCTTTCTCTCCTTCTTCCTTTGTAACAGAATATGCAATTTTTATCTAAGAACAGGACCACCCAAATAAAGACTGCTATTCCTTATCTCTCTTTAAATTAGGTATGGCCATGCAACTAAGTTCTGACTAGTAGAATATAAAAACTTGTGTTTGTGAAAGTCCTTAAAGAGTGGGGGAAGCAGAGGTAGAACATTTTCACTTCCTCCCTTTCTTTGCTGCCTTAAACACTGTAACATTTGTTTGCTGTATTATTTGAAAATATTCATTTCTTCCAAATAAATGAAATATTTCAAACTCATAAAATGTATTAAGCTTTTAGACCAGTTATACTAATAGCTTATAAAATATGGGTGAAATTCATGGAAAGTGTTAAGTAAAGATAACATGCAAGCAAGTTGCTTGCCAATCATAAGCAGAATTCTTAAAAAATGTGCTAAATACAAAATCTAAGCAACTTACAAGACATATTGAAATTAGATAGAATAACCAGAGTGTCTGATGGGAGAGTTTGTTTTAGTCAGCTTTTACTGCTGTGACAAAACATCTGAGATAAATTATTTATAAGGAGTCCAGTCCTTTTGTAATGTTTTATTTTGAGAAAGGATTTCACTAAGTCCTTAGGGCCTTGCTAAGTTACCGATGTTGGTCTTGGACTTGCAATCCTCCTGTCAGCCTCCCAACTTGCTGGGATTATAGGCAGGTGCCACTCTGCCAGCTGAGCTCACAGTTTTAAAGGTTTCAGACCATGGTTGCTTGGCCCTGTTGTTTGGGACCGTGAGGACATAGTACATCTTGTGGGGACTGCATGGCAGAGGAGCTGCTCACCTCATTGAAGCCAGGAAATAAAGAAAGTGGAAGACAGGAAAGGACCAATGCCACCAATGACATAACTGGGTCCTATCTGCTAAAAGTTTTGTCACCTCACAATAGCAGGATAGGCAATTAACCAAGCCTTTAATATGTGGAACTTTGGGAGATAATTCAGATCCAAACTATTAGCAGACAAACAAGAATTCTATTTAGATGTAGAAAGGAGGGGGAAGATCAAATCACAAAGTATAGGTTCACCTCTAGCCTGACAGTTGTCATCTCTAAATTAGCTAGGATAGGCAGAATTGTAAACTGCCCCCTCCCCCATATTTGGGCCCTGGTTTCTACACATCTCCCAATTATTCAGTCAAACACTGATTTACATTTTGCAAATGTATTTAAGACTCCAAGTCAGCTGGGTTTTTTATACCCCCTTTGGCAGTAGTGGGGATTGAACCACGGCCTCATGCATGTTAGGCAGCTCTATCACTGAGTTACATTCCCAACCCCCAAATCACTGGTTTCAATTTAGGGAGATTATTCAGGTAAGCCTAACATACTCACAACAGCTCTTTATATCTAAGTCCTGAGTTCAGACACAGACAGACAAGAGATTCAAAGCATAAGAAGCCTTGAAGACAGAGGGGGCTATATGGCAAGGAATGTGAGCAGCCCCTAGAAGCTGAAAGCAGCCCTGAGCTGACAGCCACCAAAGAAATGGGACCTCAGTCTTACAACTTCAAAAAACTAAACTCTGCCAAGAAGAATGAACTTGGAAGTAGATTTTTCCTGAAAGACTCAGACAAGAACTCAACCCAGCTGAACCTTGATTTCAGCCTTGTGATGAGCAGAGAATCCAGTCATGCAATGCCAAATTTCTAACCTATGGAGCTATGAACGATGAA
Organism: Glaucomys volans; assembly: GCA_020662805.1. Classification (NCBI taxonomy): domain Eukaryota; kingdom Metazoa; phylum Chordata; class Mammalia; order Rodentia; family Sciuridae; genus Glaucomys; species Glaucomys volans. The sequence goes on from JAJEJO010053716.1 coordinate 34,454, forward strand.
TGGGTACTGCTTTAAGATGCTAAGATTGTAGTAATTTGTTACAGAGCAATAAGAAATGAATACTGTTCCTCACTGGTAATATTCATTGTGGCCTTATTCTAGCCTTACATGTGTTCTGCATGTACTCATGGACAGCACCCAGAGCTCCTCAGAAGAATAATTAGGGATCTAAAAGTATAGCTGGGCTTGCCCTTGCTTCTTACTGATGGAGCAAATTGTGTTGATTCCAGATATATTCTGTCTGCCAAACTTCCTTGACCGATTTCCAGTTCTGCTCTTCATAATCACACCATGAAAGGGGAAGAGTGATGTGGAAGAAAGATAGACACATAAACATTTGAACCCAGGATTCAAGTGGTATGGTCTTTCTATTCTACTTGCATCCTAAGTGTCTTTACCTATAATCTGATCTGTTTGTTCTTGTTTTTTCACTGCTTATTTTTTTTTAAATTTGTTCTTCTTAGATATACATGACAGCAGTTATTTTGATATACATATATGGAGTATAACTTATTCTAATTAGGATCCCATTCTTGTGGTTGTACATAATGTGGAGTTACACTGATTGTGTATTCACATATGAACACAGAAAGGTAATATCTGATTCATTTTATCATCTTTCCTATTCCTATCCTCTCTCTTCTTCATTCCTTTTTGCCTAATCCAATGAACTTCTATTCTTCCCTCCCCCGGCCCCTTATTGTGTATTAGCATTTACATATCAACATTCAGTTTTTGGTTTTTTGGGACTGGCTTATTTCACTTAGTGTGATAGTCTCTAGTTCTGTTCATTTACTGGAAAATGCCATAATTTTAATCTTCTTTATGGCTGAGTAATATTCCATTGTGTATATATACCACATTTTCTTTATTCACCTTTTGAAAGATACCTAGGTTAGTTCCATAGCTTAGTTATTATGAATTGGTGTTATAAACATTAATGTGGCTTGCACTGGGGTGGGCTTTGGGTGAGATGGAGGTGACTTTGGAGCAGCACTTGAAGGATACAATGAAGAATCTGTCCATTATTGAAGTCTTGTGCACCAATTCACAAAGACTTAATCTGGGCTGTTGCAGGACCCTGTCAGATGAACATGCTGGGGTGATATCTGTTCTAGCCCAGCAAGCAGCTAAATTAACCTCTGACCCCACTCATATTCCTGTGGTGTGCCCAGAATCAGATAATGGAAATATTATGATCCAAAAACAGGATGACATCATGGTGGTAGTGCACAAAATAGCCTCTTGGTGTCTCTTCCCAGTTCTCCAGCAGCCTGTCACAGGAACTGAATCCTACCTATGTTAGTTATAAAACTGTTTATATTGCAGTGATTAAACCATTCATTTAATGTGCATTGGGTACTTTTCTATTTATTTTAGAGCGAGTTGCTTTTTAACCAACCTGTCAGGATGTTAATAAGAAAAGATCATATTTTGAAGCAGCATGTCCAGGTCACTTTGTAATAAAATTTTGTTCGGTTAAATAAATCTGCTTGGAGGAAAACAAAATAAAAACAAAACATTGATGTGGCTGCATCATTGTAGTATGCTGATTTTAAAGCCGTTAGGGTACAAACCCAGGAGTGGGATAACTGGGTCAAATGGTGGTTCCACTCCAAGTTTTCTAAAGAACTCCAGACTGCTTTCCAGAATGGTTGCACCAATTTGCAGTTCCACCAGCAATGTATGAGAACCTTTCCCCCCACATTTCTTATTTCTTCCTCCCCCAATCTCTGGCAACTGCCATCTACTTTCTTTTTTCATGATTTTGATTACTTTAAATCATGTAAGTAAAACCATACAGTATTTTTTTTGTGAGTTGTTTATTTCCCTTAGCATGCTACATTGTAGTATGTGGCAGGATTTTCTTTTTTTTCAAGGCTGAATCATATTGTATCATATGTATAAAGCAGATTTTCTTTAACCATTCATCATTCAATGGACATTTGGGTTGCTTCAACCTTTGGCTTTTGTGAATTTCACTGCAATGAACATAAGGTTGTAGATCTCTTCAAGGTCCTGCTTTCAATTGTTTTTTGGATTGTGTTAGTGGGTTTTCCATCATGGTGACCAAAATACCTGATAAGAACTACTTAGAGGAGGAAATGTTTATTTTGGCTCACGGTTTCAGAGGTTTAGTGAATGGTAGGCCAGCCCTATTGCTCCAGGCCCAAGGTGAGGCAGAATATCACAGCAGAGGCCCCAATGACTAGTGATGTTGAACATTTTTTCATATGCTTTTTGGCTACTTGTCATTTTATTTTAAACATCAGTGAAATGTACGTAAGTCATGCATATGCCCTGACTTTCTTTGTCCTCTATGTTATTGTTAATTCACTTGACAAACTTACAAGAATCCCTATTTCATTCTCTGTACTTGTTCTTGGGCTGCTGTTTGCTATAGAAAAATCTTTTATTCAAGTAGACCATATTGCTCCCGAGTGGTTTCCCACCTTAATGTACCTTTAATATGTTTTAACAACCTACCATGTTTTTCTAGCTGGCTTCTGTGATAGTCAGCTTTCTATTGCTATGACAAAATACCAGGAAAAAAATCAACTTAAAAGGAGGAAAGATTTATTTTGGCCTGTGGTTTCAGGCTTCAGTCCATGATTGCTTGGCTCTATTGCTTTAGGCCTGTAGTGAAGCAGAACATCATTGCAAGGAGCAAGTGATGGAGCAAAACTTTTCACCTCATTGCAGCTGGGAAACAAAGAAAGAGAGAGAAGAGGGTCTAGAGTTCCAATATTCCCTTCGAGGGCATGCTGCCAATGACCTAACATCCTTTTCCAGGCCCCGTGTCTAAGAGGTTCCACCAGTTCCTAATAGTGCTAACCAGTGGGGACCAAGTTTTCAACACAAGAGCCCTTAGGAGACACTTAAAATCCAAACTACACAGCTTTCTCACCCTTGTGTCCATACTTCCATAATTTAAACACATCCATCATTAATGCTTTTTTAGTAATATAATATTTGGAGGGAAGTTATAATCATACTAAACATATATGGTTGTAAGAAACATCCTGATTTTAGTAATATTAACTTTTTTAAAAAGTACCTCTGTAGTAGTGAATGCCTATGGTCCCAGCTACTCAAGGGGCTGAGGTAGGAGGATGACTTCAGACCAGGAGTTTGAGGCCAGCCTGGACAACATAGCAAGACCTATCTCAAAAAATAAAAATGAAATAAAAATTAACTTATAGTTAAAGAAATATATTCTAAACCTCCTCCCATACCTTCAAACTTTATAGTCCATCACCTCTTTGTCCTCTTATGCCAAATGAGTGTCTACTTCATATATAAAATAGAAATAGGAACCCTGTATTTCCTATCACCTATCTACAGACCTACTAAAATATCCTCCTTTTTTCTTATGTAACTAAGGAAGAGGCAGTGCCAGGACTAGGGCACAAATTTATGAAGGCACTCATTTACTTTGCTGTTCTGAACTTGCATGACCCTGAGAGTGAGTTCACACCTAAAGTTTGGATCTTAGGGATCTTGCTTGCCTCACCCTAGTTCTGGCCCTGGGAAGAGGTATCCCTTTTCTTAACCAAAACTACTTCTTACTCTTGTTTCCAGTTTTCCCCACCATCTACCTTCTTCAGAACTGTGATCCCACTGTTCTCTCTCTCCTGGATTTTCAATTTCTTGCTATAAACTGAACCCTTCTCTTTAGTATCCTCCCATCTTTAAAAAGGACAAAAGAAGCCTCCTTTGGCTACACCTACCTGCAGCCATCAATCTATAACATTCTGCTCCCTTTTCTAACCAAACCATTTAGAAGCATTGATACAAAAAACCCCAAAGGTTTGATACACTTACTGTCCACTTCTTAACTAACTCTACTACACCCTATACCCTACCATTCACTAAAATTGGTATTTCTTACATGAGTGCTTCCCAAAGCATGTGATTAGGGAATAGGTAGACTTCTCTGGAGGGCCAACTATTTCCTAACAAAACTAAAATTTCGTTTTCCTCTCTTATTCTCATTCTCTCACAAATAGAAAAATTCTCTAGGGCCTACATGATATGTTCCATCACAGGATTGATTGTGGATGCAGATGTTTATTTGTTAAATAAAGATATTTGCCAAAATGTAAAACAATGGCATTTCTTTCGTTAATTTTTTGTTTTGGAAAAATGTAGTTATTTGTCCTACTTTATCATATCCATTTTATACACTGCTATATTTGATTTGGTAATTTTTGCTAAGGAATTTTTCCATGTATACTTCTGCAATTTGTAACTTCTTTTTTCAATGTCTTTAGCAAGTTTGGTATTAAAGTTATTCTGGTCTGTTAAATTGGAAAGTACACTTTCCCTCTGTTTTCTCAGCAAATTTGTATACTATTCTCTCTTTCTGTAATAGAATTAATCGGTGATACTATCTTGGTTTGGAGTTTTCTTAAGGACCTATACAGACTTTCCATTTCTAAAATTTGTTTTTTCTGACTATTAGTGATGCTGAGCATTTCTCCTCTGTGAATGACCTGTACACAGTCTTTTTTTTTTTTTTTTTTTTTTTTGGTACTGAGCCACATCCCCAGCCCTTTTTAATATTTTATTAGAGACAGGGTCTTGCCGAGTTGCTCAGGGACTTGCTGAGTTGCTGAGCCTGAGTTTGAACTCAAGATCCTCAGCCTCTGGAGTCACTGGGATTGCAGGCATGCTCCATGGCCCCAGTCTTACATAGTTTTTCTGTCAATTTTTCTATTGGAGTTTTGTCATTTTCTTATTGATTGCTAACAGTTTCTTGTATGTTCTGTTAACTTTTCTGTAGAATCTTTTGTTGATAAAGCTTTGATATAAAAAGTTCAACATTTTCCCTAAACAATGAATACTTTTTCAGTTTTAAGAATTCCACTATCTTCATTGTCATAAGTTCTTTAACATTTTCTTTAATTATCCTGACAATTTCATTTTGTATATTTAAGTATTTAACTCTTGTGATTTATTTTTTATGTATGAGGTATTGATTCTTATAATGAATCATTTTCATGAAAGTGTTTTCTTTTAAATGATTTCTTCCAATCAACTGAATCCTGATGTAATACCTACTATATACCAAATTCTCTTTTATGGGCACATTCTCTATTTCTGGACCCTTTATTTTGAGGTACAGATATATCAGTCTATTCCTGTGCCAATATAACACAGCTCTTACGACTGCAACTTGGCAGTCTGTTTTACTAAGAAGGCAGTCTCTTTCCTTTACTATTTAAAAATGAACTTAGCTCTTCCTAAATATTATTTTCCTATAATTATTTTACAACTTTATTCAAATTTCTTAAACTATTTTGATGATTAAAAAAAATATTTCATCATGGAAATCACAGTTACCAAAGTAGGTAGAATTGGTAAGAACTGTATAATGAACTCCCATGGATTTATTACCGAACTTCAAAAATTAACATGTGGACATACTGTCTCATATATTTACATTGCGCCCTCTTTTTCTTTACTAAGATTGCCATTTTTTTTTCTTTTTCTTTTCTTTTTTTTTTTTTTTGGTACTAGGTAGGAATTGAACCCAGGGGCACCTTGTCTCTGAGTTACAAGGCCCTAAGTTGCTTAGGGCCTTGTGAAATTGCTGAGACTGGCCTTGAACTTGTGATTCTCCTGCCTTAATCTCCCAAGTCCCTAGGATTACAGGAGTGTGCCATAGCGCCCAGCTCTACTACATTGTCTTAACTGAAAGAAACAGGCATGATATAATTTGATATGAATAAATATTGTCACTATTTATTTATTTATCCTTTTTTGCTATCAGGGATTGAATTCAGAGTGCTTAATTCACTGAGCCACATCCCCAGCCCCTTTTTTATTTTTTATTTTGAGATAGGGTCTTGCTGAGTTCCTTAGGGCCCACTAAATTGCTGAGGCTGGCTTGAACTTGTGATCCTCCTACTTCTGCGTCCTGAGTCCAACTGTTAAATTTTCTTATGCCATTTAGAAAAATGAATTGAAGATTTGGTTTGTTTAAAATAGGATCCAAATAGGTCCCGCATATTTCCTTTGATTTATCATGTCCATAATTTAAAAAATCTATAACCCCTGCCCTCCTTTTCCCTGCTTTGTCATTTGTTTGAAAAAATTGGTTTGTCATGTAGAATTTCCCAAATTATAAATTTTGTTATGTATAAACATGTTCTTTTATTGTCTGTATTTCCTTTAAATTTGCTTAATCTAGAAATTTTATTAGATTGAGGTTCAATTTTTTTGGCAAGAATATTTCAGAGATGATACCATATACTTCATGTATTATCACACTGTCAAAAAAAAGTCTTTCTTACTGTGTTGATAATTATTATTCACCCAATTCATTAAGTTTCCCAACAATCTTTCATACATGGCAGTTTTCAACCTATAGTCCACGACCCCTGGAGATTTCCGAAATTCTTCCAGAGAATTCTCATGGCCCAAACTATTTCAAAATAATTTAATGCACATCATTTTGTTTTTTCCCTTTATTCTCTCAGAAATTTCAGCAGAGTTTCCAACAAGTTACATGAAATTATCATATTTTAAATTTTTCTCAGTTTTAATTTCTAGTATGGTTAACATTGAAAAATATAACCTAAATTACAATAAAAACAAACAAAAACCTTTTTGGGGTTCACAATAAATTTTTTTTTTTTTTTTTTTGTACCAGAAATTGAACCCAGGGGCACTCCACCACTGAGCCGCATCCCCAGCCCTCTTTTGTATTTTATTTAGAGACAGGGTCTCATTGATTTGCTTAGGGCCTCGCTCATTGCTGAGGCTGGCTTTGAACTCACGATCCTCCTGCCTCAGTCTCCCAAGTGCTGGGATTACAGGCGAGTGCCACCGTGCCCGGCCACAATGATTTTTATAAGTATAAAAAATTCCTTAAAACAGAAATTTGGAGAACTGCTGAGTTAACGAATTTAGTAGTCATCAAAGACTAGTCTTTGATCATTTCATTAGGGGTTATAAAATATTAATATTAAAATGTGACTCGGATGTCACTCCTCTGTTTTTAATAAAAATTTTGTATATTGTATAAGTTAATTATAAAATAACTTTGTATTATTCTTAGGTTAGGGTACACAGTAACTTACTGTAGATCAGGGATTCTGGCTGCTTTTGCTTTCAAGGGATTTTCTACTTCTGGACACAGTGCAAGAGGCTGGTATTCCATGACTTACCCAAAGACTTACTGCAGGGGAGCAGAGAAACAGTTTTATAGCTGCTTTTTGTTAGAGTAACAAAATTGGGGGCTTGACGAGCTAAGATACTAGTAAGAAGAAAGAAAGAAAAAATTGAGATTGTCATGCAAAACGTTTTCCCTTAAATACATTTGCTAAATTCTTAAATGATGCGATCCTTAAGCTGTGCAGGGCAAGAACCTAACGAAGTAGAATGCTTCCAAAAGTGAGTATGAGATGTTTTCAGTCTATGATACTGAAGGGAAAAGGATTAGAATTTAGGATTTTACAGAAAAGAGCCAAGTTTACATACAAGGCATTTAATTCAAAGCCCTGGAGAAATACATCCAAGGTTCAAAGGAAAAACAAAGTTAGACAGAGACCATGTCTTCCATATCAATCTGTGATACACTTTTGTACTCATTTAATTTTCATGATACAGTACCTTAGACGCAGACTTACTTTCTTAGTTTAGCTCTACTGTTAACCAACTGTGTGGCCTTGGGCAAGAGTTAAAATAAGTGTAGTAGTTTCTCCTTCATAGAAGTTGTTGTGACGATTAAATGAGACAATTCTCTTAAAGTATTTAGCAAAAGGTAAAGAAAGACTAAACAAAAGCCAATAAAATTCAATTAACTATTCTTTCCCCAAGGTGTACCCTGACTTCTATTTTTAATATGCTCTATACCCTCAGAGGATAAACTTGGTTTCAAAGACCCTCTATGCCCAAAACTACAAAGTTTGTATCTCCAACTGAGATCTTTTTCATTTACTGTATCTTTCATGAAGGAAAGAAATTGAAACTAGAGATGAATTGAGTACAACAGGATAGCTTTACTGTAGTTAATATTATATCTTAGACATTACTTTCTTTAATTTTGTGGTGCTGAGATTGAAGCCAGGGCCTTGTGCTTGCTAGGAAAGCACTCTGTAATGAGCTCTACGCCCAGCCTCAACATCTTAGAATTTTTTAAAAAAACACTGTAATTAGATGGCATGTTGGTCAGGTTTTCACTATTACAATGAAATGCCTGAGGCAGACTAATCTTTATTAAGAAAAGACCTTACTTCAGATACAGTTTGGGGTTCAAGAGCATGGCACTGGCATCAGCTCAGTTCTGGTGATGGTCACCTTGCTGGTAGAGTTCCAAAGTAGCACATGGCAAGAAACAGGAACATAAATATCTACATCTGTTATATGCTCTCTGTCCCTCTTCACATGAAACCATCAGAATTCAACCATGGGGACTCTACCTAATGACTTTGAACCTAATCACTTTCCAAAGTATTTGTATTTAATTAAATACAATAGTCAGATTAAGTTTTTACCTTCTTAATACCATTAATATATGACTGGGGATTAAACTTTTGTATGAGTTGGGGGTGGAGTTGACGACAAATAGCAATAGCCTTCAAACCAAAGTAGGTACAGAGTGACAATGAAAATCCTTTGTAATATCCAGAGGATTCCTTGTTATTCATAGAAAATACTAACAACAACAATTTAAGACAAATTGTACACTTTCATCTTACAAAAAGACAAGAATTTTTAGATTTGCTGATCTTTTTCAAAATAAATGGCCATTAGAAGGTTGTTTCTTGGTTATATTTTTAAAAAGAAACATATTAATCTGTCCTTAGAGTAAGATGTGAATTTTTTTTTTTGTACGGGGGATTGAACCCAGGGGCACTCCACCACTGAGCCACATCCCCAGCCCTATTTTGTATTTTATTTGGAGACAGGGTCTCACTGAGTTACTTAGTGCCTTGCTAAGTTGCTGAGGCTGGCTTTGAACTCGCTATCCTCCTGCCTCAGCCTCCCAAGTGCTGGGATCACAGCTGCACCCGGCAGTGATTTTTTAAAATATATTAAGAATGTAAAAATATTTTGAAAGAAATGTGCTATGGAAAGAGCATGTTAGAAATGAACGTATGGCCATTATTTCAGTTTTGTATAATTTTATTGCTAAAAACAATGGCTGTAATTCTTAAATGTTCATTGTTGTACATAAAAAACTTGCAAATAAAATTATTTAGCCTATTTAAAACTCTTCTAAATAAGGAATTTCAATGGGTCTAATATCAGTAAAAAATATAAAAATGTAATGATTTCTAGTTAGTTTGCATTACATCTTATTGTTACATATTGTTATATATTATATGTATTAATAATACATATTATATAGTATATTTACATGTTATATATATATTACCATATATAATACATATACATGTATTATATATTATATATTATATGTATTATTAACACATATATCATTATATATAATATATATCATATACATATATATGTATATACATATATAATATATATTATATTTATAATGATATATGTATAATATATAATATGTATTAATGTATATAATATATAAAATATGTATATTATAATAATGTATTTATTATAATATGTATTATTAATACAAATTATTCATACTATGTCAGTCAAATTTGGCAAATGATGTTGAAAATAAATATTATGAATTATTAAATATAGCTAATAATGTGCAGCTTCTATTTGGACTGTGTATCTTTGTAAAGCCTGCTCTTCAGTTATCCACAAACCAAATTAATCTAAACTTCAAATTGTAATATCACAATGTGTTAAAAACCAGCATGCACAGTCAAATATATATATATATATGCATTTTAAATGTTTTTGAACTAATAAATACCATTTTAGAAACTATTATGTCATGTTTATCTAGGCCTTTAAGAATATACTTTCTCCAGGATCTGGTCGAGTGCTTGCCCTGCACCATAAAAAAACAAAAACAAAAAGAAAAAACATACTTTCCCTGAATCTTAATAAATTGTTAATAAACTGACCGAGGTCAGCCCCTGTAACTTCTTTATAGCTTTGTTTCACCAAAAAGATTTAGGTCATTCAGTAGTAAGTTCCTAATTTGGTCCCTTGTTCCTTTTTTTCAATAGCTTTTTTCTTTGTAGCTACATGCTTAATTAAAAAAGTTGCCAGGCATGTAGTTCATGCCTATAATGTCAGTGATTTGGGAGGGTGAAGCAGGAGGACTGCAAATTCAAGGCCAGCCTTAGCAATTTAGACTCTCTCAAAATAAAAAGGGCTGGGGATGTAGCTCAGTGGCAAAGCATCCCTGGGTTCAATCTCCAGTACCAAAAGTAGAAAAATGAAAAAAGAAAAAAAAGTCGGGGCCTTTAAAATAATTTCTTTGGTCGCAAAGAACAAAGAGAGAGGTATACTTTCTTCAGGCAAAGCAATTTCTTTTTAGGATACCCATGGCTGAAACAACTGGAAATTATACTGATTTTGCTCTAAGGACCAGATATTTCTATTGGTTGCTCCTGGGCCCTTTTTATTTTTATTTTGAGACAGGGTCTCACTGAGTTACATAGAACCTTACTAAGTTGCTGAAGCTGGCTTTGAACTTGTGATGTTCCTGCCTCAGCCTCCTGAGCTGCTGGTATCATAGGCATGCATTACTGTGCCAGCGAGTCCCAACTTTCAATTGGTATATTTTTTCATTTTACTTTCTATGCATTTTACCTATCTCATCCTACTCTTTCATAACTTACATTCAGACCCTACTAACTCTATGGCATCCTTCCAACTTTACCACTCACTTTGGATAACTCTGGCTTTAGGTGTGTTTGTTTGTTTTTGTTTTTAAAAATCAGAGCAAAAGATATGCTTGGCTTGGCTTAGCTCATGTATTTGTTCCAGATATCTAGCACAGAATCACTGGTCATCCAGATGGTTTAAGTTCCCACTTCTGCTGTCAGTTATACGTTTGAGTGGAGGGCTGGAATGTGGACAATGTTCCCTACAAAACTGTCTTTTTAGCAGAAGTCTGAATCAAATAGTGTATTGTTCTTTTGTGTCTAAGAAGCAGATATTGAATTTAAACTTGCATAACCATAAAAAAAGAAGTTTATTGACTACTCATTCAAGCATTCATCGAACACTTATTGTCTATCTACTGTATTTCAGGTACTCTTCTCTTATACTGAAAAATCCAGGGATAGAAAAGATTTTATTTGACTCCAGTTGTTTAAATAACAACATTAGGTATTTATCACTATTCAGTTTTTTTAGCTTTTCCTGCTGTTTTTATTTCCAGGCAAATAAAGATTGTCAGAAGCAACATAGATCACACATTTTATTAATTTACTAATGTCAGTGGAGATAAAATGATTTCTCTTGTAGACTCAAGAAGTTTCAAGGCCAACATGTATTACATGTCCATTGAAGAACAAATCATATGACTATAGTCAGAGAGATCTGCTTCACATGTTAAGGCCTAAAGTCAGGGTGGGGAGATCAGTCCAGTATGATCTCAGGCTAAAAATGAGGACATGTAGTACCCTCAAAGGAAATGGAAGTACTTGTTATCTTTGAACCGTGTTCCATTTGTTTAATCTGGAATATTTTTTTTTATAATTTCTTCTTCTATATTGTTCTGTGGTAGTTTTGACCAAATGAGAATTTTATGTAACTTGAAAGGCAAAAGTGAAACACTGGCCATTACCCTCTTAAGGTCCACCCTAGTCAGATGTGGTAACAAAGAGATTGGCAAGTTCCAGATTGTCCTCACCCTCCTTCATCACCTGTATCTCATCTTGCTATTTGCCAAATCTGTTGACAAACAATGAACCCAGGCCCACCAACAGACACTTGGTTGTGAATCCACCAAAGTGAGAGCTAAATAGAGGCAATAACATTTTCTTTGCAATCTCATTTAGTGTGTGTACCTGATGTTTCAGATTAATTAGTTGGTGACTCCTTCTCTGTTTCTCCAACTAACCTTCTTGGATTATCATTTCAACAGCTCTAACTATAAGTGTGGAAGGCTTAAATCCTATAATAAGTCTCTTATCTGATAGGACACATTAGAGTTTCCACTTCTGTTACCAAACCCTAGCTAATCCTATTATTGGTATAGGAAGTGGGTCCAGGGGAACAGAAACATGATGATGGGACTAAAAATTGGTTCTCTGATCTGCCTAAATTTAAAAGATCAGTGATACTGTTGCCCATAGAAAAATGGCAATAATCCATTGCATGAAGTGACAAAATAGTTACATAAATTATAAGTGGAAAACTGGATATGTACATGGAAAAGGCTGAAATCAGACCCCTATCTGACACCATATGGGGGTAGGAAGGATAGTAGAGTGAAACACACATTATTACCTTATGTACATATCTGATGTGACTGTGATACACATCACATGACTGATGTGATTCTACAATATGTACAATCAGAAAAATGAGAAATTACACTCCATTTATGCATGATCTATCAAAATGTATAAATGCATTCTACTGTCATGTACAACTAATTGGAACAAATAAAAAAATTAAAAAATCCATTTCATTGTGAAAAAATCAGCTAAAAATGAATTAAAGACTTAAACATAAGATCTGAAACTACAAAACAACTAGAAGGAAATACAGGGGAAACCTTTACAACTTTGGTCTTGACAATGAATTCATAGATAAAATGACACAAAAAATATAAGCAATTGGGCTCGGTGGCTCACACCTCTAATCCCAGCAACTTGGGAGGCTGAGGCAGGAGGATAGCAAGTTCAAAGCCAGCCTCAGCAACTTAGCAAGGCCCTAAGCAACTCAGTTAGACCCTGTCTCTAAATAAAATACAAAATAGGACTGGGGATGTGGCTCAGTGGTGGAGTGCCCCTGGGATCAATCCCTAGTACCAAAAAAAAAAAAAAAAAAAAAAAAAAATTACAAGCAATGAAAAAAAACAAGTTGAACAACATCAAATTAAACAGCTTCTGCATAGCAAAGTTTAAATAACCAATGCAATGAAGACACAACCCTACACAGTGGGAGAAGATATTTGCAAACCATGCATCTGACAAAAGGATATTATCCAAAATATATAAGAAATATATACATGCTGAACAATTTAGTAGCAAAAAAGCAAGTAACCTGATTTAAAAATGGGCAATGGACTTGAACAGATACATGTTAATACTGACAAATGACCAACATGTGTCTGAAATAATGATAAACAGTGTAATGTTAAAGAAATGAAAATTAAAACTAAAATGAACTACCACCTCACATCTATCAAAAAGATGAAAGATAGCCCAGTGCAATGGCATATGCCTGTAATCCCAGTGAATCAGTAGGCTGAGGCAAGAAGATAGCAAGTTCAGGGCTAGCTTCAGCAACTTAGCGAGACCCTCAGCAATTTAGCAAGACCCTGTCTCAAAATAAAACAAAATAAATGAACAAAAAGAGCTGGGGGTTCAAATCCCCAAAACTAAAACCAACAACAACAAAAAAGATGAATGATAATAAGTACTGGCCAGGCTGTGGAAAAAAGGAGATTTTGCATGTTGTTGGTTGGACTACAAATTAGTACAGCCATTATGGGAAACATTATTGTGGTTTTTCCAAACTTAAAAATAGAATCAGGAGCTAAGGATGCAGCTCAGTGGTAGAGTGCTTGCCTAGCATGCAGGAAGCCCTGGGTTTTATACCCAGTAACACACCACCACACACACACACACACACACACACACACACACACACACAGATTTACCAGAGAGTTGTCATATGTAGTACATATATATTCAGTGGAATATCAACAGTCTGCAGCTTAACAATGGTTTGATATATCTTTCAACTTTCATGGTATAAAATTGACATGTATTCAGTAGAACTTGTATTTCAGATTTTGAAATTGAGACCTTTTCCCAGGCTAGCAATACATGCTATGATACTGTTTTGTGATGCCATTTGTTGTGAGGACAAGTAATACTCTCAGTGTATTCTGCAGTGTACTAATATATTGCTAAACTGTGATGTTCAGATGTATTAAATGTTTTTGACTAATATTTTTATGAATAAATTTATTGGGATATTATCACATTGTAAATTATAAATTGAAGAGTACCTGTACTATTCAGCCTTTTTAAAAAAGAAGTAAGTCCTATCATTTTTGTTGGCATAGATGGATCTAGAGGACACTAGGTTAAGTGAATTTTAAGTTTCTAGCTCTAGGTCCAGGTAAGGAACCAGGTGGCTTCTTTGCCCCAAAATAAACCTTAATTTTTTTTAACTTCAGGGTATCAATATTTCTGACAAAGCTCAAAGTCTGGTTATGTGGATGGGTAAGTTACAATGCAAATTGAATTAATAAGATTACACAGTCTCTTGTATTAATGTTAGGGCACTGATTAGGAAGAAGTGAAAGAATTGGGGTGGGAACATAGGCAAGATTCCACTGAAGGTAAGGACAATGAACTCCCAAATTTTACCCAGCATCTTTTGCAGTAGAAATAGTCTTTTGTGTTCTATTTCTGAATGAATCAGAGTTTTCTTCTCTGAAGAACCAGTAATGATCTTTCCTAGGCTGGTTGCTTTATAGGGTCCAGTGATAGATACAGGGTATGAACTTGAAAAGTAACTCTTCCAAGTTGTTCCATCTGATCCCTTGTCTCCGAAAAAGACACAATGACTAAGGGGCTTCTTTGGATTTTAGTGGCAATATAATCTATAGGTGCATATACCACTATGATCCATTTGCTGAGTAACCTTAAAAACTGGGTAACCTAAAGGTTCGATATGTAGGACCCAGAGGAAGAAGACTCTCAGCAATAAGACAAGACTGCTGCACAGTCTGCTCTGCCACTTGGGCCATATAATCCAGCAGATATGATTATGCTTGTACTATCTTTGGTGTATATGGTTACTGAAGAGAGACTTTGGCAGGTCCCCATAGAATTTAAAAGCAAAACTATGTCATCTTTTGCAGATTTCTGCTGTTCTTTTAAGACGTGGTTTGTCTTTTGCTGTTCGTCCTAATACATACTTGACTATGGGCCACCAAGGTGCCCTGTGACCTAAGCTGCCCAACATGAATTGAGTATGGTCTTATTTATCAAACCATAAAATCAAGTGTGCGCAGTAACACTCTAATTTAATTAGCCTTGAGAAATTCCGATAGGAATAAGCAAGCTATATGAGTCTGGCTCTAACTCTAGCTACATTGCCTCCTTCCTCAACTTATACTATGGAAGTTCCCATGGCTAAGGAACTTGGCTATACAACTTATACTACGGAAGTTCCCATGGCTAAGTTCCCATGGCTAAGGAAAAAAAATAATTGGGCGTAGTTTTGCAATATATGTTGGTGATATCTGACGTTGGGTGGCTGTGGTACCACAGTCCCCCCACTCTGGGGTAGTAATGATGAACACTGTGAAGGAAAATCCTCTCAAGTAAGCAGAATTCAAATGACACATTTAACAGTCCACTATATCTGGAACAGAGTAATAAACATGGATCAATATTGATTCATGGGCATTTGCTGACATTTAGCTAGATGGTCAGGGACATGTGAAGAAGAACATTGGTGGGCTGGGGTTGTGGCTCAGTGGTAGAGCGCTTGCCTAGCATTCGTGAGACCCTGGGTTTGATCCTCAGCACCACATAAAAGTAAAATAAAGGTATTGTGTCCACCTACAACTAAAAAAAACCCATCTATCTATCTATCTATATATAACATATACTTATATATATATAAAGAACATTGGTGTTATGGGATGGAGGTATATGTGGTTAGACCTCTCTGAAAAGGCAGAGAGTGTGGAGGAAAATATTTGTGTCCCAGGTGAAAGACACCAAAGAGCAGCCCCAGTCAAGAAGGATCTTTCCAGCTTATTATAAAGCTGGAAAAGATAAGATTCAAAAGTGCTGTAGATATTGGGTATCATCTTCCCAAGGCATCCATGTCCTTGCTCAATGGACTTTTTGCAAAGTAGATATGTGGTAAATATTGGGGAATGATATTGGGCAAATTATGAAAAAAAGACAGACCCATGTAGTCATGTGGAAAGGAATGGGGGTTATGCATTGATTTAGCAACATAGATTTTCACTGACCAAAGCCAATGCAACAGCAAAGTTCAACAATGAACCCCTGGTTTAGCATTATTCTGGAGAGAGCAAGCCAACAGGCAGGTTGATTTCATTACATCAATATCACTTCATCATTCAAAGGGTAAACTTTGTTCTCATAGGAACAGATTATTACTTTGGAAGTCTATTTGCTTTCTCTATCTGCAGTGCTTCTGCTCAAACCACCACAACCTATGGAACTCATTGTATAGCAAATGTGTTGTGTTAATATAACTGTGTTAATACAAAATGTTCATAGAGTTCACTGGTTTTACCATGTTCCCCGTTACCTGAAATAACTGTCTTGATGGATGTCAAAATGACATTTTGTTTTATACACTAAGTTATCTTTTAGAGCAATTAAAATATTTTATCTTCATTTGTTGCATTTCAGATACTCTTCATGTCTTTGCAAAGGTCCATGCTTCTAACTTATATAATATTCTTTCTCCCTGGAGAACTTTTTTTTTCCCCCCTGCAGTATTGGGGATTGAACCCAGCAATGCACTACTGCTGAGTTACATACCCAGTTCTTCTTATTTTTTATTTTGAAGCAGGGTTGTGCTAAATTACCCAGACTGGCTTACAACTTGCAATCTTTCAATCTCAGCCTCCAGAATCACTGAGATACTGGGCCTGGAGGCTCTGAAGAACTTTTTGTTTAGAATTTTTTTTTTTTTTCTGTAGAATAGTTCCACTGGCAATAAACTACTCTACAAAAGTTTTGATTTGTTTGAAAAAAAATTTTTATTTACTTTTTAAGCCTTTCCCCTCACCCCTATCCTTCAAAATGGAAAGTATAATTCCATATTAACTATGTGACAGAGTAAACTCCACTGAGTCTAACCCTTGTCAACTTGGCATTCATACATACCATTTAAAAACTGCATTTAACTTCTAAAAATGTAATAACATAGGGCTTCTGCTAACGTGATTCAGTTGTCCTTTCTACAACCAAAAAAATGCGATCCCTCCCCCAAAACAGAATATGAAGTCACTACATTCATCTTTGAAGATATTTGTCTTCCAGCTGAGTCACACTCCACTTTTATTAGCATATTCTCTGTTAGATATTAGCTAAATGTGAAAAAGGAAAAAAATATTTCATATTCAAGTAAGGAAGAAATATTCCTTGTTTTTATAATTGGTCACATGGTTGTAAATGGTGTTTAAAACTTCCTCTTATACTTGGCATTACTTAGTGTCATTACCTTTAACTGGATTTATTTCTTTACTTGATGGGATGGTCCAAAACCTGTATTTCTAGAGTCTGTCATTAACAGTCCTAACATTATTGGTTTCTTATATTGTTTTTTCTTTTTTTGGTGTTGGTGATTGAACCCAGGGGCGCTTTACCACTGAGCTACATCCTCAACCTTTTTTAATTCTGATTTTGAGATAGGGTCTCGCTAAGTTGTTCAGGGCCTCACTAAATGTCTGAGGCTGGCCTCAAACTTGCAATCCTCCTGCCTCAGCCTCCCAAGTCTTTAGGATTACAGGCATGTACGACTATGCTTGGTTGTTCTTTCATTTTTTAAATGATAGGATCTGGGATTATTAGGAGGTAACCTGAGGATCTCATGTGTTTCAGATGTACTTCTCTTTCAATCCATTATGTAGCAAAACCTCATTTCCTCTAAAGAATATAAATTACTCCATTAATACGGTAACTTCCTTTTGCCTGTTGGTTCACTATCATATAGCCGCCACAAGTTCAGTTGATTTCCATTTAACAGAATTAATATGCACCACGCCGGGCGCGGTGGCTCATGCCTGTAATCCCAGCACTTGGGAGGCTGAGGCAGGGAGATTGCTAGTTCAAAGCCAGCCTCAGTGACTTAGCAAGGCCCTAAGCAACTCAGTGAGACCCTGTCTCTAAATAAAATACAAAATAGGGCTGGGGATGTGGCTCAGTGGTGGAGTGTCCCTGGGTTCAATCCCTGGTATCAAAAAAAAAAAAAAAAAAAAAAAAAAGAATTAATATGCACCCTGGTTGAAGCATTCCTCCCTTAGGAACCAATTCTTCCAGACCAACAGAGCCACTGTGTGGCTCATGAATCAAAATTTTTGTCACTGAATAAGAATAAAAACTGCAGGCCAGACATGGTGGTGTAATCCCAGCTATTTGGGAGGTTAAGGTAAGAAGATTGCAAGTTTGAGACCAACCTCGGCAACTCAGCAAGATCCTGTCTCAAAATAAAATTAAAAAGGTCTGGGAGTATTGTTCAGTGGTAGAACTCTTGCCTAGTATGTGTGAAGGCCCTGGGTTCAATCCCCAGAACTGCAAAAAAAGGGAAACTGAAGAATACATACTATAGGTTGTAGGCTATTATCTCAGTCCTAAAAAGTGTTGAAACCCAGATGGTCCCCAAAATAAGTCTCCAAAAGGCCATTTTTGGCTTCCAATTTTAGCCGACAGACACAAAGAGATGAAAAGAATGTCACTCCCACTTTTATAACAAGAAAAATAAACTGGAAAAGTAAATGACTTTTCCTGAATTCATCAGATAACTAAGGCTACAGGAAAAACAGCTAAACTGAAATCTGAAGAAAGGCAAAAAAGAACAAAATCTGAGCACTTATTTACCTTGGATAGATACCAAAGTGATTTTATCTAAATACATTGGATAAAACCTACAATATGCAAATCACACAGGGGGTTTTGCTGCCATTTTGCCACGGTTCTTTTATTGAGGCCATTTGGTGCTGCGGTTATTTAGACTCTGCAATTTAATTCCAGATTATTTTATACCCTATCCCATTATTCTATATTCTTCAGCTCAGAACACAACAATTAGGCAGGTACCTTACTTAACGTATGTAAAAGAACTATGAAGTTTCCAAGGAAATTCTTCCATACAAGGGAGTGTGCTGCATGCATAATTTTAGTTCAGTGCTATCTACCAGTGGTTACAGAAGCTCCATAATTAATCATAGCAATTTGAACATTCAATAATTCATTCTTTTTATCCTATTTATCACTTTCTTTGAGAAATTACTTATTAAAAGTATTTTTTGAACTAATATATTTACCTAAAATTTAGGAGGGCTAAAAGTCTTTTAATAAAAATTGTGCTCTGTTGTCCCTCCTCTCCCTACCCCACCTCTTCCAAGAGCAACCATTTAAATTATTAAACTCTAATTTTTTGACTACCTATTTCTATGTGACGTGTATATATCACTATCTTATATTCACTCATTTACTTATTAACTTACTTTTTGTCTCTGTGAATTTGACTAGTCTTCGTTCTTATATAAGTGTAGTCAGTCATAAGATATTTGCCCTTTTGGGTCAGGTTAATTTCACTTAGCCTGTTGTTTCAAAGTTCACCGAAGTTGTAGCATGTATCAGAATTTCATTCCTTTTAATGAATTAATAATATTTCATTATATGGACCCACAATATTCTATTTATTCCTTCATCTGTTGATAGACACTTGGGTTGTGCTGTGGTTTGAATGAATTCCCCAAAAAGCTTGGGTTGGAAATGATCCCTAATGCAACAGTGCCAGCAGTTGGGGACTATGGGAAATGTTTAGGTTATGAGGGCTTCACCATCATGAATGGATTAATGATGATTAGGAAAGGGCTTGAAGCTGTGAATTTGATCTATTGCTATCCATCTCTCACTTTCTTCCTTCTGCCATTCCATCAGATAATGCAACAAGAAGGTCTTTGCCAGATGCTGGCACTTTGATATTGAATTTCTAGTCTCTAGAACTTTAATACATTTCTTTTCTTTCTTTTTTCTTGTGGTGCTGAGAATCAAACCCAGGGCCTTGTGCTTGCAAGGCAGGCACTCTACCAACTGAGCTATATCCCCAGCCCAATTTCTTTTCTTAATAAATTACCCAGATTGTGGTATTCTGTATAGCAACACAAACAGACTAAAACAGGTAGTTTCCACCTTTTGGCTATTGTGAATAATGTTGCTGTGAACATTGGTGTACAAGTAAACATTTGAGTCCCAGTTTTCAATTCTTTTGGGTGCATACCTAGGAAAAGACTTATTAGATCATCCTCATCCTTAACACTTGTTATTTTCCTTTCTTTTCCTGATACCTCTGCAAAAGGTATGGATTTGCATTTCTAATGACTAATAATTTTGATCTTTTCATGTGCTTATTGAGCATTTGTATATCTTCTTTGGAGATGTATCTACTCAAGTTCATTTTCCATGTTTGAATTGGTGTTTTTATTTAAGTTGCAGGAATTTTTGTTTTGTTGTGGCACTTGCTGTACCTTTATTGAGAGAATATGTAACTGAATGAGTGAATGAACTGGTTCTAGTCCAAATAAGGAGCCATAGCTATCTGTGATCAGTTACTTTTCCATCCCAAAAGTTCTTGAAAGCAATGTAAAAGAGTACATTTGAACCCTAGTACATTTGAACTCCTCTAGAGTTGGAATCCTAGCTCCATTGCTTTCTATCGGCATACCTAGGGGCAATTTAAACTTCATCTCTCTGTGGCTTTGTGTCTCATCCCCTATGTGATTTAGTCTTCGTAATGAACATGCTTGGGACATTATTTTAATTCCCATCACTTTGGAGGCTGGATGACCTAGATTAAGGTTCAACTTGGTCCAGTTCTGATGACAGCTCTATTCCTGGTTTGCAGATAGCCACCTTCTTGGTGCATCCTCAATTGGTCGGAGGAATCACAGAGATCATTAGCAAGTTGTAGGAATTCTTTATGTATTCTGGACATTATTTCAGATTTGTGACTATTTTATTGCATTTTGTGGGCTATCTTCACTCTTTTGATAATGCCTTTGATCTACAATTTTTTAAATTTTTTTAACCTTTATTTGTTTATTTATTTTTATGTGGTGCTGAGAATTGAACCCAGTGCCTCACACATGCTAGGCAAGCGCTCTACCACTGAGCCACAACCCCAGCCCCGATGTACAAATTTTTAAAGCTGATGATGTTCAAATTATTTAGTTTGTCTCTTGTTGCTTGTGCTTTTGAAATCATATCTAAGAAATCATTGCCAAATCCAATATTCTGAAGATTTCCTCCTATGTTTTCTTCTAAGAGTTTTAAATTTTTAGCTCATAAGCTCATAAGTTTAGGTCTTGATTCATTTTGAGATAATTTTGGTATATAGTTCAAGGTAAGGGTCCAACTTCATTCTTTCCAATATGCATATTGTTTTCTCAATACCATTTGTTGAAAAGACTGTCATTTCTCCCATTAAATTGTCTTTAGATCCTTGTAGGAAAATCAATTGACTGTAAATATAAAGATTTATTTGGGAGTGCTCTATTCTATTAATTGGTCCTTGTGTCTATTCTTCTGCCAGTACTTATGCTGTGCAATGTAGCTTTTTAAGTTTTGAAATCACAAAGAATAAATCCTGCAACTTTGTTCTTTTACAAGATTGACTTGATTTTTTTTAGATTATATATTGAGATTGCATATGAATTTTAAGGTGAGCCTTTTTATTTATTCAGATGACTTCATTGGAAATTTGGCAGGGATTGTTGTAAATTTGTAGATTTGGGGTAGTATTGCCACCTTTGACAATATGAAGTTTTCCAGTCTATGAACAAGGAGTGACTTTTCATTTATTTTTACCTAATTTAATTTCTTTCAGCATGTTTTACAATTTTTAGTGTACAAGTCTTTTACCTTTTTGGTTAAATTTATTCCTAAGTATTATATTCACTTTGATGCCATTGTTAGCCTGTCTTCTTTTTAAAATAGCATTTTGTCCTTTATTTCCATTGGGTACATTATCAAAGGAATATACTTTCTTCAAATTTATCCCTTTATTTCTTCCTGCCCATTTATATTTGCCCAGCATATAATCTATGGCTATATCTGTACTACTATTAAAAATAGTGTAGCAAAAACTGGGTGCTGTGGAACATGCCTATAGTTCCAGTTACTTGGGAACTGCTGAGGTGGAAGGATCACATGAGCTCAGGAGTTGAGGGCTAGCCTGGGGACCATATCAAGAGCCCATTTCAAAAAAAAAAAAAAAAAAAAAAAGAAAGGCAAGAAAGCATAGCCAAATCAGGCAACTTCATTCTGTTTAATCACTAGGAATTAACATTATTATTTTTTTTTTCTTGTATTTGAGACAGGATTTTGGTAAGTTGCTGAGGCTGGCCTCTCCTACTTCAGCCTCCTGAGTCACTGGAATTATGGGTGTGTGCCACTGCACCCAACTGAATTATCAGTAAAATTCTTAATGGAGATTTACATCTTAAAAAAAAGAAACAAGATGTTTATATAGTATGTTCATGCTATAATATGACATGGTAAGTTATTCTCTGAAATATAATTTCACCAATCACCATCACATTGAGATTTTCACAATCTCTTAAAACAAAATTTAGATCCATAGAGCATTTCTTACATTCTTTCAAGTTATTCATTTGTTTTGTTATTTAAAAAAGTAACATGTTGCACTGTCCTATTAATTGCCTATACGCTTTATTGTGTGCAAATTGTCAATCAATAATCAACTCAATTTAATAAATAATATGAGGTTGTAAAGATTTAAACTCATTTGCTCTGTTGAAGATTGGATGGGATTATCTTTTCTCATTTCTCTGTTTTAATCAGTAATTTTTCATTAAACAAAATTTGTATAGTGCTGGGGGTATACAGCTCAGAGGTAGAAGGTTGCTAAGGCTCTGGGTTCCATCCCTAGTGCTGTAATAAGTTTTTTTAAAAAGTATCATTTTTACAGATTTTTTTGTGGTTTATGATTTACACAAGTCTCACTTTTCTTCTTTCCAGTTTAGAAAAGAATTAAGTAGTACTTTTGGGAAGATTCTTCCTCCTTCCATTCCCTGCTTCACATATGCAAGGAACGACCCTGCCACTGAGCTACATCCCCAAACCTCTTTCCAGAGGTCCACATTTATGCACTTTTTTGCTTTCTTAAACTTAACCTATACATATTATTAAAGGATTAACAGGGAAAAACCTCCAACAAAATGGAATTATTTTCAAAGTATGTAAAATCCAAATATATTATAAAAATCTCTAAAATATCATGATTTAAATTGCTTACATGTTTTTTAAAATTTGTTTTTCTTTTAAATTATTCAAAATGTAATTAAGTGGGAGAGTAAAAACTGTAATATGAAACTTTTAAATCAAAATTATTTAAATATATCTGAAATATATCTGAGTAATATTCTTTTTTTTTTTTGGAACCAGGGATTGAACTCAGGGGCACTCCACCATTGAGCCACATCCCCAGCCCTATTTTGTATTTTATTTAGAGACAGGGTCTCACTGAGTTGCTTAGGACCTCACTAAGTTGCTGAGGCTGGCTTTGAACTCGCGATCCTCCTGCCTCAGCCTCCCGAGTCACTGGAATTACAGGCGTGCGCCACTGAGTAATATTCTTAAACTTAGTGGTCTTATGAAATATCTTCACTGAAATAAAATCACAATTCTAGAACTCAATGTCATTTAGCTGTCAATTTAAAAATTAAATATCATGTTTCATGTTATCATTCATATCAACATTTACATGTATGATATACAGATACAATATGAATTACTTAATTTTTAAAATTTTTATTACCAAAATTTTTTACAGCAGCCATGTACAAATATTGGAAATACTGTGGTAACTTCTGAGTACCCATGGAATCACAAACTGGAACATGCATAAAGCAAGGAATGTATACTTGATATTATTGGAAATGTATTACTTTGGTGTGTAACAATCCTTTGAATCTTTGCTAACAGAAAAAATATGAGAAATTCATTTGCCTTTTTTCTTATCTAAGTCATTCTGTTGCTCAAATTTTTACATATTCCAAAGCTGTGTGTGTCTCAAGTCACTGATTTTCACAACATTCTGATAAATTCCTTTTGTTTTGAGGACACAGAGCAGAAGTACAAAGCATTCCCCTGGGGAAGGTATATAGAGAATAATATTAGGAGAGCAGATGTTTAAGGTCCCAGTTCCATTATGGTAAGACTGAGAGTCAGATTCTGAGCAAACAAAGGAATCCATTTTGTCTTTTAAATGTGTGTTTATATAGAGGCCCTCTAAAATATTACCCAAGTATCACTGCAATACTGGATCTCTCCTTTTCAGTGTCCCTAGTTAAACATTATAATAGGAACCATTTCAGTCATGTATATGGCCTATCAATTTTGGAAGATGGGTATGATGGCTTTTCCCTTTTCTGGTGACTTCTTGTATTAGTATTCTATTACTGATTAACAAGTTACTACAAATTTAGTAACAAGACAACACACATTTATTATCTCATAGTTTTTATGGGTTAGGAGTTTGGGTCTGACTTAAATGGACTCTTGGCTCAAGGTCTCACAAGGGTGCAATCAAGGCATAGTGGATGTCTTACTTTTGTGTTGCTGTAACAGCATGCCCAAAACAAGGTAATTAATAAAGAGCAGAGATTTATTTCTTAACAGTTCTGGAGGTTGCAAAGTCCAAGATTGAGGGGCTAGGATCTCTTTTTGATACTGGGGATTGAACCGAGGGATGATTAACCACTGAGACCCATCCTCAACCCTTTTTTTCTTATTTTGAGGCAGGGTTTCACTAAGTTGCTTGTAGCCTCACTAAATTCCTGAGCCTGTCTTTGAACTTGTAATTCTCCTGCCTCAGCCTCCTGAGTTGCTGAGATTACAGGTGTGTGCCACCATGCCCAGCAAGGGGTTAGCATCTTGTGAGGGCCTTTCTGCTGTGTCAAATATAGCAGAAAGTATCACTTGGCAAAAGCATGCCAAACAGCGTGAGGGAACTAAACTCAATTTTATAAAAGACCCAGTCTTGCTAGAATGAACCCATTCCTGAAATAGTGACAGTAATCTATTCATGAAGGTTGAATCACATGACTAATTACCTCTTAAAGATATCACCTTTTTTTTTTTTTTTTGTACTGAGTATTTTACCCAGGGGCTCTTTACCATTGAACTATGTCCCTAGCCCTTTTTATTTTTTATTTTGAGACAGGGTTTCCCTAAGTTGCTGAGACTGGCCTTGAACTTGTGTCTTCCTGTCTCAGCCTCCCAGATTGCTGGCATTACAGGCGTGCATCATCAAGCCTGGCTAAGATCCCATCTCTTAATGCTATTGTATTGAGGGTTAAGCTTCCAACACACAGTTTTCTTTTTTTAATTGTTTGTTCTATGTAGTTATACATGACATCAGAATGCATTTTGATTCATTGTACACAGAAAGGGTACAACTATTCATTTCTCTGGGTGTACACGATGTAGAGTCACACCATTCATTTCCCTCTACAAAATCCAATATTCTTCCATTCTTCCCTTCTTCCCTTCCCGCCCCCCTTCCACCTTTATATATCAGCATCCACTTATCAGAGAAAACATTTGGCCTTTGGTTTCTTGGGATTGGCTTATTTCACTTAGTATACTATTCTCCAACTCCATCCATTTACCAACAAATGCCATAATTTTATCCTTCTTTATGACTGAGTAATATTCCATTGTCCAACACACAAGTTTTGAGGGACATATTTAAACACAGCATCTGAGTTGTGTTTTCATCTGAGGGTTGAAGGTGATGAATCTGATTCTAAGTCATTTAGTTTGTTGGCAGAATTTATTTCCTCATGACTTTATGAGGGCCCTGGTATTTTTACCGGCAGCTTTCTTCAAAGCAGCAAGTAAAATCTTTCTTCTTGGGAAGGGTCCAATTCCTTTTTAAAGTATTTTTTTAACCAGATCAGCTCAGGTCTGCTCAAGATAATCTTTTTTGGTTAGCTCAAAATCAATGTATTGAAGATCTTAATTACATCTGCAGAAATCATTCATCTTTGTCATGTTCTGTTGGCTAAAAGCAAATCACAGGTGCTATCCACATTTAAGGGGAGAGAATTATGTAGGGTGTGAACACCTAAGGGTGAGAGTTATAGGTGTCATTTTAGAATTCTGACAACCACACTTTGTATTGTCAAGAGTTGTTTCTTGAGTATTCCCAGGTTTGCCTGCTTAACACCTCAGTACATTTCTCTATAAATTAGAGGACAGTAATAGGAATTATTAGGTTATGGTTGATTCACCTTCTTTGTTTTGCTTTTTCTTTTGTGGTATGGGGATTGAACCCAGGGCCTGACATGAATGGTCAGGGTACCTGTGATTACAGGTGCATGCTACCATGCTCAGCAAAGGCATTCTTTTTTATTTTTATGTATGTATGTATGGTACTGGGCATGGAATTAAGGGTGTTATGCCTGCTAGGCAAGGACTCTACCACTGGGCTACATCCTGTCATCCTATTTTTTAATGAGAACAAGGGAAGTGCAGATACAAAATATGCAAGCTGAATTATTACTACTCCCATAAATACTACTACTGTCATAATAACTCTTAACTAATATTTGCTGAGCTATTACTATATATCCAGTATTACTCCAAGTATCTTACTGGAATTTAATCTTCATCATAGCTTTACCAGATCAGGGCTATTTTTACCATCCTCATTTTATAGACAAGAAAATATCTGTATAGGGAATTTCAGAACACAAACCAAGTAAGAAGCAGAGATAGGATTCCAATTCAGGTAGTAAGCCTTCAGGCTGAAAGCATTAGATTAGGACACTTACAGTATAGTCATGCATTATTTCATGATGATATAAATTCTTAGAAATGTGTTGTCAGATAATTTTGCCACTTTGTGAACATCCCAGAATATATTTTCACTAACCTAGATGGTATAGGTCACTCAATGTGACCTCTTGATACAATCAAGAGACTCAGTAAAACACAACATGGAAATGGATGATGCTGCAGCTGATATCAAAGGTCAGACCTTTATAGTGAATCCTGTTTTGAACAGTGGTGCTCTAAAATAACAAGTAGAGTCTAATCTACTCATAAACCAGTATGAGTTTTCTTTTCATTTCTTTTCTTTTCATTATCAAGAATTATGCATTATATATAATTATATGCACTACACTTTTATATGGCAGGCAGCACAGGTTTCTTTACACTTGCATCATCCCCAAACATGAGTAATGCATTGTTATGTTATGATGTTAAGATGTCATGAGATGGCAATCTTCACTTCCATTATAATCTTATGTGGCCACCACTATATATTTGGTCTGTTCACAGAAATGTTATGTGGTTCAAGACTGTATTTAGAAACTTCAGTTTTCCTCTTCATCTGTTTTTTTGAAGCTTTTACTTTTCTTTTTGAAAGTTCTCTCTTTTTTTTAATTGCTATGAAATTTTTGGATTTACATTATTTTTGTCTTTTTTCTTTCTTTGAGATTCTATGATCTTAATTTACTTTAGCATCTTTTTCTACAATGATATGCAGCTCGATGTAATTATAAGACCATAGTTGTAGATAAAATATGGAACTCCTTCTAAAATGAATGATAAGTAGCTGCCTCATTCCTGAATATGCCTTCTTCCCCCAGTCTGCCTCAATCCCCAACTAAAGAACTTTACCCTCACAATCCTACAGTTGAAGAATATCTGCCAAAATAAGGTGTCTTCAAGACTTTGCATTTTTATTGGCAAGTGCCTAGTACCATAGGGATTGATACATATTTTGAATATCATCCTACACAGAAGTTGAAGTCAAGTGTTTTTCATTCTTCATTCCTTTGTATTTGTTGTTTTACTTAACTTGAATTTTCTTTCTTTTAGACGTAATCTGGCAACTTTTAAAAATTTTGCATCATGAAGACAGGTCAAATATCACCTCTGTGAAATTTGGGCAGTGTGTGTGCATGCGCGCACACGTGCAGAGGACCGAACCCAGGGCATTATGAATAGTAGGCAAGCTTTATACCACCAAGCTACACCCTCAGCCTTTCTGTGAAGTTTTCCGCATACTATGAGAAAGATTTAAGTTCTCTTGTTTTATATTTAATAATACTTCCATCATAACTAACAATCTCATGTTTGTCTATATATATGACTCTTTCCGCATTAGAGGCAGTGTCATTTCCTTTGGATATTTCCAGCATCTAGAATGTATGAATGCATTATAAATGCTGTTATTGTTAAGTAGATCAGTGAAAAAATGGTTAGATCAATCAATGGGTAGTGCATCTGAAGAGAATGGAAATGTGTGGTTAAGGATATCTCGGAAAATGCAAAGACAATAAAACTGTTTATTTGGAATCTTTGGGAGATAAGTCTCAAATATAAGCATATCTAACAAAACTGTTACAGCAATTGATTAATGGTGAATTATTTTTCCCTTTGCCGTTAGCACAGACAATTGAGAACAGATTATAAAAATGATCTTTTTATTTGCTTGTAGAAGGCACACCAAGGTAAAACAAACTCATTTTTCTTTTTATTATAGTGTTTCTTTTATTATTGATATTGAGTACCCATGTACTAAACAAATGATAATAAGTGACAATTTAGTATACCTGAGCATCTATACTTTACTTAGCACTTATATACTATGTTCTGTACTAAGTACAAAGTTTAGCAATTAAGCAATGCAAATCTA
This sequence comes from Glaucomys volans, assembly GCA_020662805.1. Classification (NCBI taxonomy): domain Eukaryota; kingdom Metazoa; phylum Chordata; class Mammalia; order Rodentia; family Sciuridae; genus Glaucomys; species Glaucomys volans. The sequence continues at coordinate 63,002 of JAJEJO010053716.1, forward strand.
TTTGTTTTATTTCTGGACTTAAAATTATTAAAATGCATTATCACTGCTCTCAAGATAAAGTTGAGATTTTAGGCAAGACACTTACGTTTGATAACTTCTAGAAAGGCTTTTCTGATTCTTCACATCCAGATTAGGTGATACTCTTTAAAGCCACCCTGTATTTCAAGTAAGTTCAAAGACCTAAGTTATAAAAAAAGTATCTACTACCTGATGCTAATTTTTTCTTACATACAAAAATTCCTTATTTGCTCTTCTGTCTCCTTCACCAAAGTACCGATTTCTTTTCTCTCTCTCTCTCCCTCCCCCCACCTCTCTCTCTTTCTTTCTTTTCTTTTCTTTTTTTTTTTTTTTTGAGACAGATCTCACTACCTTGCCCAGACTGGCCTTTAACTCCCAATCCTTCTGCCTAAGCTTCCAGAGTAATTGGGATAACAGGCATAAGTTACCATGTCCGCTCAGAGTATAGATTTCTTGAGAACAGGCAACTTTCATGGTCTTGGAACACAGTGATTGCTAAATAAATAATGAACAAATACATTAAGAGAAAAATTACATTAAAACGATTATGACCAAATATTTTTCAGTCCCCTTTTGGTTTGAAAAATGTATGTTCATTAGCCCACTGAATCGAGTTGAACTGTAATTGTTCTCACCATTTTAGAGATGAGAAAACTGAGTAACAAACTTGCTATACCAAGTAACAGGCAAGCAGCGCAGTACTTGGAAGTGAGCCCAGGACTCTCAACCAATAGGGCAGCGACTTCGCCAGGATATCCTGTGGACTTGGGTAAGGGTTGGTCCCCCGGCGCCCATATAATCCAAGGGGATGGATACGACTTCCAGTGTGGCAAAGTATGGTTTGAAGAACTTACTCCGTCACACAACACCTGAAAAGAAAAAGGATGCTTCCTCCATCTCCTGGTTATTAACACAGTTCAAGTATATTTTTTAAAAAAAAAAAAAAAAAAAAAAAAAAAGAGATGAATAAATCATTGTCTCCCAACCTCTTGAAATTCTTTCCCTCTGCTTTTTAACTCTCACCTACTTCTTTCCTTCCTTTCCCAAACCTCATAGAGGGCGCTCACAAAGTGCTACTCACTGATTGAGGAAGCTCCACTCAAAAACACGCCTCACAGTGCAACTAAAAGGCACAGCGCCACCATCTCAGATTTAGTTCTTTTTTTCCACGGCAGGAGGCGGGGCTAAAGTCTCATTCAAATAAAAAACGAGGAGATTTGCATGCGGAATGGTCAGTCCTTGCGCTTATTGGCTAATAGCACAGTGGGCGGGGTACATATTACGATCACGGAGCTCCGCCTACATTAATTTGCATAACGGCCCCGGCGCGTGCAAGGGAGAAGCGGGTTTGTTTTTGAATCTGCGGAGGCGGCGGCAGTGGCAGCGGCGGCGCGGCGACTGAAGCGCGCGAGATTGAGGCGGCAGCGTTTGGGACGGCTGCGCGGGACGGCTCTGTAGGAAGGAACGTGGTTCCCCCTCCCTCAACTCCTGTCCCCAAAGGTATATGTGAATCCCAAGGGCTGTTCTAAGAACATTTTCTTAAATTACTATTGTATTTCTGAAGAGTCAAGACCGCATTATGGCGGCTGCGGGAGTTGTGTTTGCGCCTGCGCGGTTGCGGAGCTGCGGACGGGCGCTGCATGGGAGCACGTGATCTTGCGGGGTCGGGCTCTAGCTGCAGTTGTGCAGCTGGCGGGGCGGTGGCTGCGCAAGCGCAATATTCATTTTCAAGATCTAATGTTCTTGTTGGACGCCATTTGGGTTCTAGATATAATTTTCCTCATTCTTGAGGGGTTTCGTTTTGTTACTCTTCAATTTCTGCAGTTTCAAGGAAGACGGTTTTTTTTTTTATGTTGTACTCATATACCGGCCTTCAACCCCTCTCTTTTTATCTGATTCTGAGACGCTGTATTAAATTTTATGTGAAAATTGTCACTTGTGGTTCTCGGTTGAATTTCACGATTAGGGTAATGTGGGACTCAAGTTCACCGTTCAGGGAGATAAAGATCGGCACCTAGTGGTGTTCTTACGGGAAGTGCATTTATTTGAGCTGCATTTTTGCAAATACATTTTTAACCCTGTTTTTACCAGTTTGGTTATCATGGATTGTGGACTATTCTATTACGAAATAGAATTTTAATTTTGGAAATATTGGGACAGAGTACAAAGTATTTTACAGTGAAATGTCAGTTGCTCAATTTTTTTGTTTTTAAAAAAATTTAATCCCAACTCAGTGAAGTTTTAATTTGAATGTTTGTATGCTGAACTTTTGAATTTTACATGTTTTCAGTTCTCTTGATTAGTTGTCCATTACTGTTTCAGTTAATCAGTTACTCGTTTTGAGAGGAATCAGTCGGCTTTCCTTACTTTTGTTTGTGATGATATATAATCTACAATATTTGGTAAATTTTGGTGATGAAGAATTCTACAAAGAATTCCCAGTTATTGAGGCCTTTATGAAGAAATTGAGTGGACTATCAAAAAAGTGTGGAGTTTAAAAATATACACAGTACTGTATATATGTGTGTGTGTTTTGATTTGTTTAAATAGTAAATGTGCTTCTGTTTTTTGTTTCTTAAGGTAATTATTAAGTGTTACTGGTTCTAGTTTAAAATGGTAGTGTCACTAAATTTAGAGCTTATATAACACACCTGGGGGAAGTTATATAAGATTTGATATGATTCTCCCTTGGTGCAAATTGCTTACTAGGCTAAAAACTTATAAACAGTTTCATAAACTTCATTTGTGGGTCATATGTACAGCATTTGGTTTCTTGGTTCATTTATATAAGCTAAGTTTGAATCAGTCTGTTGGCAAAAGAAGTGGTTATTGCTTTGTAATCTGGGTGGTTAAGTGTAAATGCATCTTTATTACCCCAAACAAATATCTTAAGTATTACCTAGATGTGATTGAAAGGAGTACAGTTTGGTTGGTAGATTTTTTAAATTATGTCACTTGAGGTGGAATGGAGTGACAGAAAAGATTCTTCTTTTTTCTCAACAGAATCTTAATTTGTTCTAATGTAATTCTTGGACCTCTGTTGTCTTCTGCACAGAATGAAGGCAGTTATGCAGTCTTCACTCTGTTATGCTTCTGAGGTGGTTAACTCCTACTCCCTACTTGCATGCTATTTTAAGTGTTTTAGAGTTGAAAAAATGGGCTGTTTTCTGTGCCTGTGTATGTATACATAATAGGTTAAGAAAATAGCTTTGATCTTAGGGCAAAGTATACTTTTCACTTCCACACAAATGAAATTCTTTGGTTTATGTATTTAAGCTTATGCTTTCTTTTGAACATATAGATGATTGCACCTTGATTTTATATTGAAGGTTATAAGGGGAGTTTGAAGAACATATACAAGGTAAAAATTGATAGGACAGTTTTGCTGTCATGTTTCTTAGAAGGCATATGTGACTGTAAATGTACTAAGATTAATGTATTGTCTGAACATCAACTATGTGTTCTTTAATACTGTCAGAAACAAACATACTTTGAAACTAGTTTGGTTATGATGCCACAAAATTTTGACGTATAAAGAATATATAAATGTTTAGACTAGCTTTTTCGAGGAATGAACACTTACTGAAGTTATTTAATATCTTGTGTAATTTTATAAATTTTATACATAAAATAGTTTAGAAAAAACCGATTTGAATGATTAAACCGTAAACCATTAAAATTGTATTTTTTTCTTTATGATTTGAATGTGATACATATAAGTAGTTTTAACATAGTCATCATGGAACATTCGGGAAATGTTAATTAGCAACATTTGGAAGTACGCACTCTAAATATTCTGGTGAATTTTGGGACTGCTTTTTGCATGGTTGATCAACCTATAAATGTTTTGTCAATTAGCTTTTCATTGGGACCATAATTTAGTTCCCACTGAGTTGTACCACAGCCCAAATTCCTGTTCTTTTAACTTAGTTTTGAATATTTCCCCATTTCACGTTTTTTTAAAGTGTTCCCACAGTAATACCATATTGTGAAAATCTCCTGAATTACCAAATATTCTTTTCAGATATGTTTACAAATGGCCACATATTATTATCTCTTTAATAAGAATGTACTGTGACTTATTCATCCTTTCTCTTTTTTTGACCATTTTGTTGCTCATTTTTCTATTATAAATAATGCTATCGTGAACATCTTTCTACATGAATCATATTCTGTAACTCAGAATATTTCTTTGACATAACAGATTGATAAAACCTTTTTTCAAAAGCATTTCCCATACCTCTGTCAATTAGGCAGAAGGAAAAATACAGTAGCTCACTAACTTTTTTTTTACAATTAGGTTGACCTTTTAAATATATTTGTATTTTCTTATTTTTTGTCTATTAGCCATTTGGGATTTGGGGTTTTTTTCCCCCCTGTGATGGATGTTAATGCTTTTTTGTTATTGTTAGTAACAGCTCTTTAAGGATATTAGCCTTCAGCTTTACATATTCATTGCAGTAATTTAAAAAATTTCTTTAGTTTTTTATCTTTTAAGTTGTCTTTGGCT
>JAJEJO010053716.1:67929-88362 GCA_020662805.1 Glaucomys volans
TACGCCCGGCTTACATTCTTATGTAGTAAAATGCACTGCCATTTTTGTTTGTGACTTCTCAGAACTGCTGTGCAGATAAAATATTATAAATTATGAGATGAAATAAATGTTCCTTTATATTATTAATTTTCTTCTAGAACTTGTTTACTTTTGATATCCGGGATTGAACTAAGGGGCACTTGACCACTGAGCCACATCCCCAGCCCTATTTTGTATTTTATGTTTTAGAGACAGTCTCACTGAGTTGTTTAGGGTCTCACTTTTTGCTGAAGCTGGCTTTGAACTCTTGATCATCCTGTCTCAGCCTCCTGAGCCACTGGGATTACAGGCATGTGCCACCTCGCCCGTCTAGAACTTAATTTTTTTGGAAGTTTTAATGAACTTTTTTTTTTTTTTTTTTTTGGTACTGGGGATTGAACCCAGGGGCACTCGGCCACTGGGCCACATCCCTAGCCCTATTTTGTATTTTATTTAGAGACAGGGTCTCACTGAGTTGCTTAGGGCCTCGCTAAGTTGCTGAGGCTGGCTTTGAACTCGGGATCCTCCTGCCTCAGTCTCCCACGTGCTGGGATTACAGGGATGTGCCACTGCGCCTGGCCTTGCACTTTTAAAATACTTTTTAATTTACATGGACAAATACATGTATTTTCACATATTGTGTATAAAGATGGGTTGTTAGGAACCATTTTTAAAAAATGTCTCGTTTTCTCAAAATTTTATGTTGTTGATTCATCACTTGCTTTGGTTGCTTCTCTGATCAGAACCTTATGTACTAGGTTTGAGTAAGCAAGTATGTTCATTCACTCAGGATATTTAATCTGGGGTCCATTGACCCATGGAGGTTCTGTAGGTAAACTTGGAGTTTCACAGATTCCTTGATGTATGCAATTTTGTATGAGTGTGCATACGTGCATTTTCCTGGGGAAAAAGTTATAACTTTTTTAACTTCTCAAAGGAATATGTAATATAAAATCTAAAAATGGGTTAACACCCAATGCTTCAAGAACTTAAAGCAGTATTGAATTTTTAAAATTTACAATGGGCTATGCATTATATAAATATGTTTGTAATGCTGTATGCTGTATAAGTACTAAACTCACAATTTCTCTTTACAATTTTCTCTTCTAATCTTACCTGTTTGGCTTTGCAGATGAGCTTTAGATTCATTTGGTTAAATTTTAAAAAATGTCAATTAATGGTTTTGTTCAGAATTCTGTTAATTCTGTGGGCTGGGATGTGGCTCAGTGGTATAGTGCTTGCCTAGCATGTGTGAGACCCTGGATTCAATCCCCAGCACCACCAAAAAAGCAAAAACAAAACAAAACAACAGTATTATATTAAATCTAAATTGGGGTGAATCTTTATACTTATGCTGTTTTTATTTTTTTATTCCGGAATATGAATATATACACTTCTATAAACAAATGTACTGTTTTTAAGAGTGTTGGAAAAATATGTGATACCTATGACTCTTTTTTTTTTTTTTTTTAAAGAACCCAGGGCACTTAACTACTGGGCCACATTTCAATCCCTTTTTATTTACTTAAATTTTGAGACAGCCTCTCACTAAGTTGCTTAGGGCCTTCCTAAATTGCGGAGCCTCGCCTTAAAGTTGTGATCCTCCTGCTTCAGCCAGCTGCTGGGATTATAGGTTTGCACTACCATGCCTGGCTAATACCTATGATTTTTTAATGCCATTTACTGTTTTCCTGGTGCTGATATGTTAATAGGGATGAGTTATGAGGACATTAGGTCTGTATTTGTTTTAAATCTGCATTTAAGATGATGAGACATGAAAGTAATACCTGTGTGAAGTTAGAAGTTGGAAAAATCGTTTTAAAATAAAGTTTTATACAATATTTGAACCACAATCTTTGTTTAACTTAGAATTATTTTTTTTTAATGGAGGATTTTGAAAAGTTATCTAATTCCTTTTTGACCAAGATGGGGTCTAATCTCTTAATAAGGATAAAAATCATTTTCCTTTCCTTGATAGCCTTTAATTGTTACATTTTTCTCATAAGGATAGTTCCCTAATTAGCATAAACATTCTCCATTAAATTTATGCTGATTGCAGAACAAATATTATTATTATTATATTATTATTATTATTATTATTATTATTATTATTATTTGGCAGTATGGGGAATTGAATCCAGGGCTGCACCCATGCTAGGCAAGTGCTGTGCCACTGAGTTATATCCTTGGGCCTTTCAAATTTTATTTTGTGACAGGGTCTCACTAAGTTGCCCAGGCTAGTCTTGAATTTTTGATCCCCCTGCCTCAGCCTCCGGAGCATCTGGGATTATAGATGTGCCACTGTGACCAGCTACAAATATTATTCTAAATTTGTAGCGATGTATTATAGTTGTAATTCTACTTTTTTTCAGAATGGAGAGAGTCAGGTTATTGGATTGGGGACGTTGCTCAGTTGTAGAGAGTAGTATAGAGCCTACCTAATTTGGGAATTAATATTTTCAGAGCTGTATCAGTATTTATAGCATGTTCATTATGGCAATTTATGATTTTATTCATGATTATGAGTCTTAGTGAGGCCCTGGGTCCAATCCCTGATAACAAGGGGGAAAAAGAAAAAAGAGTCAGGTTATTGCTAAAATACCATTTTTATTGAACAAGTTAACTTGAAAATTAGTGAAGGCTTGAAAAGAAAAAGAAGGAAATAAAGATAGAACTCAAATAGTAAAATATTATTGGCTTTAAGAAAATGAATCCTGCAAATAGATATCAAATGTCAGGATTTTTTTTCCTTAAGCATTTTATCCTTTTTCATGAATAATTCTGGTTTTGGGTCTTTTCAAGCAAATGTAATTACAAAGCTCTGGATGTTTTACTTTTTGGTGTGACCTTTGGTCTTAATTGAGAACTTTTCCAAGTTCTGGGAAATTATAATTTCTTATTTTTCAGACATAACAGAAGAGAAATAACAAATTAGGGGCAGACAGAGGTACTACTAGAGAAACACATACGGGTAGGGGCAAGAAATAATGGCTAGTATCATGCCAGTAAAAGAGGGTCATATTTCAGATGTTATAAATTTAGCAAGAATGTTATAAATTTAGTTGTGAGGCAATTTGGGAATTAATATTTCCAGAGCTGGATCAGTTTTATATCATGTTCAATGTGGCAGTTGATTATCTTATTAATGATTGTGAATCATAGAGAATGTTTAGTTAAGTTTAACTTAAGAAGGCAAAGTAGTGTATAATTTTGTTTAGAGGTGTTTGTTGTTTTTTTTTTTTTAAGTGTTTGAGACCTATGGAAAATTCATACATTGGCAAACCTAGTTTTTCACATGTAGGAAGAAGTTTAAGGCTTTTGAGTTCCTAACAGTTGTGGGCATATCATAGATCAAAATTAGGTGATGTTTTAACACTGTTTCCAGAATTTCATTAATTTGCTCTGGGAAGTTATAGTTCTTTCCTTTTTCCTAGAGAACTTAGAAGTTACCCAATCATTAGTGGAGCTTCTCTTACAGTTCTTACCCATTTGACCCTCTGATGTTTCCTTAGAGAGCCCAAGACTTTAAAAATAATTTTGTAGTGTTCTTTCTTTCTTTTTTTTTCCTTTCTTTAAAAGCTTTTAATTACAAACTTAATTCAGCAAACGTCTGTGTGGGAAAAATGGGGAGAGGACATTCCCCTGGAATGGATGTGGGCTGCCAGAGTCAGGAGGGAAACTAGTGGCCCAATTGGTCAGGGCCAGTGCACTGGGTTACCATGTAGTATATTCTTTCTTAGACTGTGCTGCAATCCACAGAGTAAATAAGGGGTTTCTTGGCATTTTAGTTTACTCAAAACAGAAGTGAATTCCACAAAATTAAACTCTGTTTATGCTTCAAATTACACAGTAGAAATAATTTCATATTGGAGACAGACTGTGAATGCTAGGAAACATTTTCTGTTTAAGAATGAGTGGACCAGGGCTACTACTGTTTATGAATGTTTCTAGTTTTGAATTTTAGACATTTGGATTTTCGAGTCTTCAAGAGAAAGATTGAGGAATCTTCTTGGCCACCTTTGAAACATGTGGAAGTTCTAAGGGTACATACAGATAGTGCTTTCCTGAGAGTCTTTTTAATTGGACCTGTACAAATGTGAAACTCTGGGAAATGAATGTAACATATTAACTTTGTAATATGAAATATTCATTTATTCAAGTCTTGAGTTTTTCATTGCTCAGAATATTATAATAAGTGTTTTGTGTTATTTGGTGTCTCATACTTGAGAATAACTAGCCGTAGACACTTTAGTTCAGGAAAGAAGGCCCATTTGTATGATGGTGATGTGTGATAGTAATGTTATATGTCTTACTACGTGATCTTTTTACCCTGTTTGTATAGCCCTGTCTTCTTTAGGGAACTATTGTCTTGGTGGATAGTTAAGGAATTATATGTCCATCATTCCAAGGTACTTTTACAATCTAATAAGAAATTTAAATTGTATGTTAGAATAGTTATTCCCAGAACTATCAAAACCATAAAAGGATCTCTCCTTGGGTGACTAATTCTCAAAGATAATGCCCTTCATTTTGAGGAAATGTAAACCTAGAAGATAAGAAGGAAGTTTAGTTTTAAAGATCAGAAGAAAAAGAATTTGATGGAATAAAGAGTAATTTGAATGCTGCAGTTCATTGCCAACTAAGGTTTGGGATTTCGGAGTTTTTCTGTCTTTTTACCCTTATTAGATAGAATGTCTTAAGAGAGAAATGTAGAAAAGCATGGAAAGGAAAAAAACCGCTTTTGAACTTTTATCTTTAATGGTGGTAAATTTCAGAAATGAATTGAATTGAAGGCCAAACTGCTGTAAGAGACTATGTTACTATTGTTTATTTTTCACTTGTAGCAATACAGAGTAAGACTATGGTATATAGATAGCTTTGTCTTAGCATAAGACTTTCATCTCTTCATTTAATATGGCTATTGCACATTTGCTTCGTAGTAAGGGAGAAAGGGCAATAGGGAGTGCATGATCATTCTTTTGAGAGCATGATATAGAAATGGCATATTTCACTTTGACTCATGTTTTATGTCTGATAATTGACTCATTGAGACATATTTAACTGGGAAAGAGAGGCTGGAAAATGTGTCAAGCAGGATGATCATGTGCTCAGCTAAATTAGATAAAAGAAAGAACCGGATATTAGTTAACAACTAGCATTTAGTGCTACCTAGGGAAGCTGGAGAAGTGGTCTCTTCAAAGTAATTTATAATTTGATACAGAAAACTAGTTCTCTGTTTTGAGTTAGGTCCTATTACAATATAACATTGTATAACTTCCTTTGAAATGGTATTTTTTGATCTTAGTTTTTATTATTTGTGGCATAAGTCCCAGATATTATAAATATTTATGTTATTTGATAGAACTCTTAACCCTCTTTGCCAACCTTTAAAAACATTAAATCACAGTCAGTTTTGGAAGAATTGGAATTTATTTATTTGGAGCTAAGAATTGAACCCAGGGTCTGTGTGTGCTAAACACACTCACTGAGTTACACCTCTAGCTCAAGAATTGAATTTTTAAAATTTTAAAATTCAGTTTAGTTTTTATAAACTTTATACTTAACTTGCTTAATTTAAAAGGCAGGACTGGCTAGGTGCCTGTAATCCCAGCTCCTCCAGAGGCTGAGGCAGGACAAGTTCAAGGGCAGTCTGGACAAGTTAGCAAGGCCTTTTCTTAAAATAAAATATAAAAAGGGCTCAGTGGTAGATTGCCTGTGGCTCCAATCCCCAGGTCTAAGGATGGGGAAAAACCAACCAGCCAACAAAAACATGGAAACTTTCTGCGGAATATAAGTAAACAATGTTTAACTTGTGTAGGGCAGAGAAAGTGGAATTCTATTAGAGAGGGATTCAAGGAAATCTTACAAGAATTTTATTTTAAGGAATGAATTAGAATTATCTAGTAAAGGATAGAAATTGCAATTCAAAAAATCAGGTGAAAAAGAGGGCAGTATGTTAGGAGAACTCTTAAATAGCTTAAATCTGGTGGGAGAAGAACAGAATTAAACAAATTTAAAACAAAATGACACTAAATAGCTCTCTCTGATATACATCCTTGATTTTTGTAATAAGAGTATTGTCCCCTTATAATCCTTAAAGGTTGTTGTTTTTCTCAACTGGAAATTTTATAACTTTCATATTTCTTTTAAAGGCATCTATTTCCACTTTTATGTATATAACATGTATTTTATCAGCTTTTGAGGTTATGAATAATAGCTGACAATTGCCATATTTTAAAGACATGCATATATCTGACAAGTGCCACATGTTAAAGACAGATTCTAATTCAGAATAATAAGGCCTCTATTAAAAGTATAAAATTGCCGGGCTTGGTGGCACACGCCTGTAATCCAAGCGACTTGGGAGGCTGAGTCAGGAGGATCGCGAGTTCAAAGCCAGCCTCAGCAACTTAGCGAGGCCCTAAGCAACTCAGTGAGACCCTGTCTCTAAATAAAATACAAAATAGGGCTGGGGATGTGGCTCAGTGGCCGAGTGTCCCTGAGTTCAATCCCTGGTTCCAAAAAAAAAAAAAAAAACAAAAAAAAGTATAAAATTGCTTTTCACTGTGCCTACCTTAATATTCAATAAATGTTGTTCTGTTAAAGAATACAATTTCTTAGTTTTAGTTGGAGATGCAAAAACAGGAAGTTAGTATTCTGATTCCTTTTTTACATTTAACTAATTATCCACAGATGTCAGAACATTTTAAAAAGTAATCAAATAAGTAATTAAGTGGCATTACTCTCCTGATGAATTATCAGAAGATTTGACAGGCAGTTTAATATAAATAGTAAATTCACTTTTGGGGGAAAAAAACCTTCAGTAACTTCAGAAATAGAAGAAAATAAAGGAAACCCTTTTGCTTATTAGGTTCTTCAAATATGACTCTGAAGAACATTTATACACATTAATCTGAATTTGCAGAAAAGATGGAATAATATAATAATTTTGTTTTAAATTTCTGTAATTCTCTCCTTCCCCCATCAAATTTAAGTGATTTAAAAATTGGAAGATAGCCGGGTGTGGTGGTGCACGCCTGTAATCCAAGCGACTTGGGAGGCTGAGGCAGGAGGATCGCGAGTTCAAAGCCAGCCTCAGCAACTTAGCGAGCCCTAAGCAACTTAGCGAGCCCTAAGCAACTCAGTGAGATCCTGTCTCTAAATAAAATACAAAAAGGACTGGGGATGTGGCTCAGTGGTCGAGTGCCCCTGAGTTCAATCCCTGGTTCAAAAAAAAAAAAAATATTGGAAGATAAATGAAAGAATTGAGAAAGGAAAAAAAAAATCAAAAGAAAAGGCAAAGATTTTTCTTAAAACATGTTAGTAATAGAGTGAAATAGAAAGAGTAGTACTGCAGTTTTGTTTTGAGATCTGGGCAATTAAATGTCTCCTAGTAGTATTCCTTATCAAAATGAGGTTAACTCTACTTCATAGTTTTATTATGAGGATTACATATATATATATATATATATATATATATATAATATATATTACATATATAGAATGCTTAGCATTTGTGCTTGACCTATTCCTCTTTTCGTTTCAATTATTTGTGGATCAATTAGTCATTCATGAGTATTTGTTAACAGACAGCTATGTGCAGGAAACCCTGCTACACAGGCTGATTTATAGAAAATAATATTTTTTGGGCTGGGGATATACCTCAGTTGGTAGAGTGCTTGCCTTGCCTGCACAAGGCTCTGGGTTCAATCCCCAGTACCACAAAAAATAAATGAATAAATAAACATGGAGTAACCCAAATCTCATTAAAAAAAAAATATTTTTGATTTCTAGAGCTAACCTTTAAATATATTTTAAAATTAATTTAGAAAAACAGATTTGATAATACCACTCTCCAATAAGAGGTACAAGTACTTAGGCAGAATTTTGGGAAGGAGTTCTGTTTTAGAACTTACATTAAATTAAAAACAAACAAATAGGTATTTAAAGAAAAAACCCACAAGATTACTATGGTCACTAAATTTACAGTAAATCTCTTCATGGTGAAAAAGCATCTTATTTTTTTTTATCTCCTCACATTAATTAGATTTGCAAAGTTAGTCACATTTTTCAGATAGTCATTGCCAAAATTAGGTATGAAGTCATTTTATATATATACACATACATATATCTATATATATAATTTTTTTTATTTTTTTTTTCTGTGGTGCTGGGGATTGAACCCATGGCCTTATGCATTCGAGGTAAGCATTTTACCAACTGAGGTATATCAGCCCAAAGTTATTTATTTTGAGGAACAGATATAGGCACATGTCTCCCTCCTTCCCCAAATCTCAGGGTGCAAACTATGCTTCCCTTTCTCATACCCACTTCAGTTATAGAACTTGCTGACATGTTTAATTAAAATTGAGGCAAATTGGGAGAGAGAACACAAGCACCCATAATCCCAGCTATGCCTCAGGAGTCTGAGGCAGGAGGATTGCTTGAGCCAGGAGACCAACCTGGGCAATATAGTAAGACCTCATCTCTCTTCCTCTTTCACTTATTTTAATTAAAAGTTTTTACAGTGCAAGGGCTTGAATCTGGGGCCTCAAACATGCTAGGCAAGTGTACCACTGAGCTACATCTCTAGCCCCCATCTCTTAAAAAAAAAAAAAAAAAAAACAATTGAGCTGAGTGCAATGGCGTGTACCTGTAATCCCAGTGGCTCAGGAGGCTGAGGCAGGAGGATCATAAGTTCAAAGCCAGCCTCAGCAACTTAGCAAGGACTTAAGTAACTTAGTGAGACCCTGTCTCAAAATAAAAAATAAAAAGGGCTAGGGTTGTGGCTCAGTGGTAGAGCACTTGCCTAGCCCGTGTGAGGCCCTGGGTTTGATCCTCAGCACCATATAAAAAATAAAATAAAGGTATTGTGTTCATGTACAAAAACAAGGGGGGGCTGGAGATGTGGCTCAGTGGGTAAGTACTCCTGGTTCAATTCCCAGTAAAACTCTCCCCTGCCCCAAAAATAATTGAGGCAAAACAAAATGTCCTTTACAAAAAGGGAAAACCCCATAGCCTGCCCTTGTGATCAGGCTTCTGCCCCTTAATGCACAGATTTGGTCATATAAATTTGTTCGTTGGTTTCTGATTTTATTTTGGTGTTTTACTGGTTTTTTAATAATGTACATAGATCTATTGTAGTTATAACTTAAGAGTAAACTTCTTTCTGAATATTTTGTAAAGTATTATTTATCAGCTTGTCTTACATGATCTGGAAAGAGTCATTTGATTTATCTCAATGTGTTTTAATCTGCTGTAACTATGATAGTCTGGTATCATGGTTCTTCGAGATTCTTGTATTTGATTCCCTTTAAAGCTTGGACTCTAGAATTTATTGAAGAGATACTAAATTGATTTCCTTCGAAGATTTAGTAGGCATCATTTCTACATTTGAGATGGAGTCCTTGTTCCTGTTATAACTAAGTAAAAAGAAGTTCATTTTTGAATGTCATATTTCTAGTGTGGTTATGATTACAGATTTGATTTCCAAATTTTATATTGTTAGGGAGGAAAACTGTTTATTAAACCATATAAACTGATTCATAAAAAGTAAAAAATGACACTTATGGAGTATTTAATCATGGCTATAAACAGTTGTTAGGCAAATATATCAGAATTTCAGAATATATTTCAGTATATCATCAGTATATTCAGAATTTTTCTACAGAACCATTAATAAGGTGCTTCTGGTGGTTTAACAACTTACTACCTATATTGAGGACTTCCACAGGATATTTTTCCCCCTGAATTCTGAAGGTAATGGATCAAGATACTACTTAAATTACTATTTATACAGTGTATATTTTCAGTTGTGGGTAAGAGATAGATTAAAAAGAATATATTTTTCTCTTAAGACTATTAAAATTATTAACTACTATTAAATCAGTTCATTTAGCATTAGGTAATTCTTGTTTTTTTGATCTCGGGTTAAATAACTACTTATACAAAGTTTTCTGCTCTAATAGAATCATGAAAATTCTGACTCATTCCCTTGATGCAGTTATTATAGATATTTATTCATGAAGTCAACTCCAAACTTTATACCAGAATGCCTGCCTGCATCTTGAGTCTTCCATGTAATAGTATGAGTTATGATGATTTGATATGGTTCTTTTTTTTCTTTTCAGTTTGCTCGGGGTCAAGCCCAGGACCTAATTCATGTTAAGCAAGCACTCTACCACTGAGATACACCCCCAGACCCTTTTAATGTAGTTCTTTACTACGAATTTTCAGTGTGTGTTTAGAAAACACATTTTTTCCTTCAGGTACAGTAACATCAAGAATCTTGTGTTTGTTTCATCTCATTGCCCCAGTCTGGCCTATTTGTTCACTATATTTTGTATACAACCACTATCTTAGAATTTTATTCATCCTTATTTGGGAATTCCTTCACTACTTTCATAGGACACTTGCTTTCCATACCCATGTATTTTTATTGACTTTTTCTGTCTCTTGGGGAAAGAGGATCACATTCTTTAGTAGCATTTGGAGAAAGGTACATGGAAAGTATGTTTTTAAGACCATGTGTGTCTGAAAAACGTCATTCTGTATGTTTTACTTGACTGATAGTTTGGCTGGGTATAGAACATTAGGTTGAAATCATTTTCCTTCAGAATTTTAAAGGCACTGCTCCATCATTTTCTTGTATCTGTTATCACTACCAAGAAATTGGAATCTACTATTATTTCTGATTTCTCTCCCTCAGTGGAAACTTGTAGAATTTATTAATTGCCTCTGATGTTCTGAAATTTTATCATAGCATGCCCTAGTTTGGATCTGTTGCCATTTGCTGATATTTGTAAGACTTAATTGGTCTCACAATTCTTGCCTTTCAATTCTGGAAAGTCTCCCTCTCCCCTCCCTCCTTCCCTCCTTTCCTCCCTCCCTCCCTCCCTCCCTCCTCCTTCCTTCCTTCTTCCTTCCCTACCTCTGCTGAGCTACATCATAGACCCTGAAATGTTTTCATGTGATTTCATTGGTAATATTGTTCTTCTGCCATTCTGTCATTCCAATTTGAAGGTTTGGATGGACCCTCCAACTCTATTTTTTCCTATTTTTGTCTTTTTGGTCTGGTAGATTTCAACTTGTAGCTGTTCTATTGAGTTTTTCATTTTTGTTATCATGTTTCTTTATCAATTTTTTTTTATTTCTTGCCTATAGTATTCTGTTCTTAACTGGGTGCAACTTTTTTTGTGTTTATTAATTTTTTTCCCTATTGTTTTGTGTATTTTTAAAATTTTTTTGTCTGCCTTTCATGTTAGACACTTTTCTCAGTGGCCTTCTTCCTTTGCTGACTGCAGAATGTGATGTGGAGATTAAAAATTGATTGGAATATCTAAATTCAGTTTTGAAATTTTCTATGCAGTGATCCAGGTGGATGTCCTAACTCAACAAATGAAACATGTATTTACCAAATAAACATCCACCAAATGGAGTGAAACTTTCTTTAGGTTCTGTGGAATTTTCAGTAATTTGCATATGTAAAGTTTTCTAGTGTGGTATATAAAAAATGTAGTACTTGACTAAATTCTCTTCTAGTGTTTTGTTTTCTTTCTTTTTCTCATCACTACATGTGTAACTCTAGAAAATGATTATATTCTCTGTACATAAAAATTAGCGATTGTAGCACTCTCCCTTTAATATGGTTATTGGAAAAGAAATATGTGAAACATACTAGTTTTTAATTAGGAAGAGATAAACATTGGATAATCATGAAAATGTTTACCTAACTCTAGAAATTCTTTCCAGATATGTATGTTTTTACAAATAAAATGACTGGGTTTATTTTAAACAGTCCTGTCTAAAATTTCTGATAAAGATTATTTGTGGCATTGTACGATCAAGGTGTGTGCTATTTATAAATAGAATTTAAAAGTAAGTAATTAGTGGCTAGTGTTGTGTAGTGGTAGAGCGCTTGCCTAGCATGGGTGATGCCCTTGGTTTAATCCTCAGAACTACATGAAAAACCACAAATAAATGAAAAATAAAGGTTAAATTCTTTTTAAAAAAGGTAATTATAGTATTCCATAGACTCTTTGGAGATTTATTTACGCACATAGGTGCTCCTTTGTAGTGTCTATAAAAACACTAAAAACTGAAAAGTATTCTATAAAAGGTATTTTTCTCATTTTGGATTCTGTAGTATGGAGGCTTTTATACCAAGTCTGAAAGCTTATTTGACTACTATATAAAAATAAGAGTAGAGATCCTAAAAATGAAGGTTCTTAAAAATGTAGGGCTCAGTGGTATAGTGCTTGCCTAGCACATGTGAGGCACTGGGTTTGATCCTCAGCACCACATATAAATAAATAAATATAATAAAGGTGTTGTGTCCATCTACAACTAAAAGTATATATATTTTTTAAAGTGTAGAAATTTCTGAGATTTTTGTGGTAGAAACAAAAAACTAGAAATTAATTTCAGTTTACCAACTGTTGAGCAAATACTGTTTCACATTATGGAAGAGATTGGAAGATGAATTATGATGTGATTTCTGTCCTTATATAAAGATGTAAGTAATGGAATGTGGTAAGTGTGATATTATGAATGAAAGATTTTGAGAGACCCTGGTTTGGGGGATGGGCATAGGGAAGAGGATTGTTAGTGAATCATTAATAGGATTTACCAGGTGAACTAGAATATTCTTTGGAACAGAGTATGAAAGGTGGTGGCACTGGTACCAGTTATCTGAATAGCAGCCTATCATTTTTCTTTCTTGTTTCCATTACGACAGAAACAGAACCAATGTTATGACCAGCTAGATAACTCTGTGGGTTGGGTCTGAGTGTAGTCAGTATTATATTTCAGCTTTTATTTGTTTTTTGAAGTTAGTCTCATAGCATGTTTCTGCTACCACAACTTGGTGATAAAACCTGTTAGGGTTAGTATGAGAATTGACATAGTGTATATAAAATATATTCATCATATAGTTTTAAATATTTTGGGAGTTTGTAACATTCCTGCCCCTCTATCAAACTTATATTGCAGTGCTACAGTAATATTTATCTGTTCAAGTCTTTACCATTTTATCAACATCTTACTTTTAATGAATAGATTTTACTTGAATAGTCATCAGAGACTCTTTTTGAAGAATTAATTGGGCTTAGATCAAGTTGAACTTTTTCTCCCTAATATGGTACTTAAAATAATTCTTATATGCATTATCCATTTTGCCTCATGGAAAATGAATAATGAGTTTTTAAAACATAGTGATTTATTTGGTTTCTTTCTTTTCCTTTTGGGTTTTTTTTTTTTTTTTTTTGGTGTTGCAAGGTTTCCATCAAACCCAGGGCCTTGTGCATTCTAGGACAGTGCTGCATCCCCAGCCCTAAAACTGAGTTGTTTTTAAAAAACGAAACAACAAAAACCCCTTTATTATGGAAACTTCCAAATAAATATAGAAAATAGAATGAAATAATAAACTCCTTGTGCCTGTCACTCAGTTTGAATGATATTTCATGGGGCCAGTCTCTTTTTTGCTATATTCCTACCACTCTTCCTATACCCTTAGAAAGTTTTAGTGATGTATACATTTAGTGATGTTTAAAATAACCCAGGATAGCTAACTTTCAGGAAGATAGACCAAGGGTGAAGGAAAATGTAGATTTCATAACTGATGGGAACTGTCAAACAAACAGGTTTTTTTTCTGTGCTTTTGGCCTTTTCTTGATGACCGTGTTACTGCCAAGCCACAAATTTGAGGACACTTTCAAATTTGCTTTATTAATGTTCTCATGTTCAGACTGGCTTTTACCCTTTTGTGCTCCTGTTTTTTCTTCATAGTGTCTATATATTCTGTTTGCTTTTCACTAGTATTAAAATGTTGGGAGTTCTGTGGCAAGGCATGAAATGTAATTTGCCATGGGACCAAACACTTACCTGGGCATGTGTTTATGACCATCTAGACTACCAAAGAGAGAAAAAAAAATATTTTTGTCGTACATTATCCAAAATAGAGTTTGTTTCCATCTTAGTTCTAAAGACTTTATTCACAAGAGTTCAAAAATTTGATCATAAGATCTAGCCATTCTGTTGGATTTGAGCATTTGAGGCATTAGATTCTGTGGAGAAATCTTTAAATTAGAGTTCTATAAATTGAAATTTAACTTAATCAAATGATTATTAGGGCTTAAACAACTTGATTTTTCATAAATTATGAAATTGAAACTCTTCATGATTAAAGAGCATAAAAGGTTAAAAAAAAAAAAAAAAAGGTGGGGGTCCTTGAGCAGGGTTTGACTTTTTTTTTTCTGGACTGAAATGGAGGCTTTCTTTCAGGCGAATTCCCTGATGTTTGCTCTGTGTGATTTGGCTCTATCTCTGTAACTGCTAATATGTGGCATGGACTTCAAGTTGTTTGGGATCTGGATGTGCCCAAAGTCTGTATTGCAAGTCGGGATTCACAGGCATTATGTTACAAACCTGGCTAGCTGCCTTCTGTTTTCTTTTTCTGTGTCCTTAGTAGCTGCATTGTTTGTTGCAGTATATGCATTAACTGTTGTGTGTGTTCAGTTTCCTGCAGACTGACAAAGTGGGAGGGGCTTTGTTTGATACATAGCTAGGTTTTCACTGTGAGTTCTTGAGTGCACATTGCAGCCATCTTAATTACACTTTTGTGCAACTGAGACTGTGCAGCTGTCTCAAAATGGCTGCTAACCTAGTCTTTGTAACTGCTTAGGCAGCAAGTATGTCAGTGAGAAGACTTGTCACATACATCAGGACCAGAGGTAAGAACCAATTAATCTTTTATTTAAACATTGTAATTAAAAATCATTTGGATTTAAATGAATTTATATAAAAGGCAAACTTAGAGCTTGCTTGCTAAAAAGTTGAAATGTTTGCTGGAACTGTAAGCCTATGTTATGGAAACATTACATAAGATGGTGAGGTCAAAGGTTAAATTCCTGTTATTTCTCACCATTTTATATTCTGTCATTGTCAGAATATTTGATCACCATAGTAGTGCTTTTCTGGCCTTAATTAACTTAATTCTCCTGTATTGGATATTTTGGTTTGTTTGATTTTTATTTGTAGAAATTGAAACAATATGTTAACCTGAATAGATTTAAAAAA
Source organism: Glaucomys volans (assembly GCA_020662805.1). Classification (NCBI taxonomy): domain Eukaryota; kingdom Metazoa; phylum Chordata; class Mammalia; order Rodentia; family Sciuridae; genus Glaucomys; species Glaucomys volans. Next base: position 83,023 of record JAJEJO010053716.1, read on the forward strand.
AAAAAAAACAGAAGTCATAAATAAGTCATGTTTTATACAAAGGGTGTGACTTTTCTGTTTTTCCTTTTTTTTTTTTTTCTGTGTATGTGGGATTATTACTTGGAAGCTTTCTAGGAAGAATGGTTATTTTTTATATAAATAATAGAAAAAATTTTAATACTCTTAAGTCTTTTTGAAAAAAATTCATTATGGGTCCCAGATCTTTCTCATCATACTGCCTCCTTTGATATTCAACTCTTTTCATGTTCTTAATGATGCTTCACTGTTCTCTTCATACTACTTTTTGCTTTAATTGACATTCAGATTCAGATTTTGAATTTAGGAATAAGTTTACATCTAAGCCTGGATACCTTTTTACTTTATGTTTAATGTATTTTAATGCCAATATAGCTGGAGTAAATAATTGTTTTAGTTAACTGTGGTATTATTATGTATATTTAAAAGTACTGTAATTCAATTGTTATGTAAATATGGTTTCAGAAAGTTTTCTCAGTATTCTAAAGTAGAACCGTTTATTGAGATACTTACTCTATCTGTGGTTACCCAAAAAGGTAATTCTTATTCATGTAATATTTCAGATATCAGAACATTTATACTTTAAGCAGTGCTTAAATCATAGTATTTACTAGTGGTTTTTTTTTTTGTTTTTTTTTGTTTTGTTTTGTTTTGTTTTGTTTTTTGTTAATCTAAATGATATAGTATTCTCCTGTGGCTTTGTTGGTAGAGTATTATGAATATATCCCTGACTAATGTGACATAGAACAGTAAGTCTGAACTTTCCAGATAGAGCAACTTTCTAAAAACGTTTTGCAAATTAAATTCTTTTGGAGGACCCCAATAAATAAAAAAGGGTAATTATGGTATTTTCTTGTTGTACTCTTCTTTTATTGTATAAATTTATAACATTTATCATAAGTGTATTTAATAAAATGAAGACAATAAGGTAGTTGTGAGAAACACTTTGAAATTAGATCACACATAATTATAACATTGATATCCAGTTCCATTTAATTTATTTATTAATAATTCACTGTGGAAATTCAGTTTGAAAATAAGACTATCTTTATGTTCTGTTTTGATTTTCATGAAAGTAGACTATAAGACTTGTATTTATAAGTCTTAATAGGTTAAAGTTGCCGCCTTACTCAAACTTGGTTTTTATTTTACTTATTAGTTGCTTTTAAAAAACATTTTTCATATCTTAATGTAACATTATGGATGCTTATAATATGAACATTATTGCAGGCAAATCATTCAGTCATACATGAACTCACTCCTTAAAGAGAAAACTAAAAATAAAAAATTCAATATAGGTAAGGTATTCTGTTCATCATTCCTTTCAGTAAAGTCATGCCCTGTAGTGAGTTTGAAAAGTAAATGTGCTGTGACCTTAATCACTTTCATTTTCATTCCTATAGTATGAACAGCTTACTGTCTTGGTGGCAGGGTTGGAGGGAGGGCAGTAGATTCTAGTATTTAAAATAGGTATATTTTTTTAAAAAATTATATAATACAGGTGAGCTTCTTGGTTTGGTACTCTCTAATGATGGAGAAACCCTGACTATGTTAAAATTACTGAGCAATTTATGTTGGTTTTCAGACCGGGACATAGGAAAATTTTAGTGATCCACTTCTTCAGCCTTCTGTTGCTGACTCTAAAATTTGCTCCCATCTTTTGTAAGATTATCACTTGTACTTGGGAAACATTAGCATTCTGTGGTTACATAGGATATTATTGCTAATGCTTTCACTGCAGTGTTGTATTTTTGCAACTATAAATATAAACTAGATTTCACTGTGATCACTCAGGGGTTGGTGATAGTATTCAGATTTTCTATGCTGAATTACAGGTCAGTTATTATGTTGGATAATTGAGGACATAATGTATCTGAAAGCTGGATAATTGGTATTGTATATTGTCATCTCTTTTTTTGTCCCTTTTGTTTATCTTCTTTTTAAAAGCCATTTCATTAGCATAAATTTCTAAGGGAATTGTTGGAGTGATGGAAAGCACATTGACCAAGAGTTCAAAACTGAATTTGAATCAAGTTTTGGTCACTGTTTTCTGATATTGACCAGCTCATTCTACTTTCTGATTCTTGTTTCCTCATTTACAAAATGGGTAAAAATTCCTCTTTGGCAAGCATGTGCTGTGAATCAGTTTGTATATTTCTAAGTAGTACCATGAAATAATCTATAAATATCAGGCATTCTAATTTTTCTAGTAATTTTTGCATGCTTTTCAGTTTGTTGCTGCTCAGGTGTCCTTTACTTTGTCAAGTGTCCCTAGATCAAGTATTTTGAAAAAGGGTGGGAAATTTTCATATAACTCATGCTCAGAAGCAAGAAGTACTAGCTAACATTCAGTATGTACACTTGGTAATGTTATATATTTATGTTTGTACTGATGGGTCCCACTCTGTTAAATAAATTAGCCATCTTTTACTGTGTGTGCGGTAATGATAGACATTTATTAAGTAAAGCCAATATCGAATGTTGGTATTACAGAATTAGAGTAGTAGGAGAAATGTTTCAGTTCTGGTCTGGTGGGTCCTCTAAATATACTGTAAGAAAATGAATTCTCTAAAGAGATGACTTGAACTCAGGGCCTAGTTTTTCCTGTGTTTCAGTACAAATGAGAATCCTTTTAAGAACAGTAACATTCTCTTTCAGTGACCACATACTGGAAGCCACCAGATTTATGTTTTCTCTTTTAGCCATTCCCACATATCTCCAGTTGTTGACATTTAAAGTTAGATTTCACAAAAAAAATCTGGATGTCTTGCCTCTTGAAAAACAGAAGATAGGTCAATGTCAGGCATGCATTTCTGTTTAAGAACAGTAATCTACCTTGAGAAGATGCTGTCTCCTTCAGATAGGGCTTATTCTTGTTCACATTTAGTCCTTTTTAGCTGGTTCACATTACTTACCAGGTCTCTATGCTGCTTATTTAATAAAGTATTGACTGCCTTAAATATCTAAGATAGATCTAACCTGGAAGAAAGTAAACAATCAAAATTTTACTTGTAGGAGAGTCCTCGCATGTGTAAAAATCAGTTCATTCTCTAGAAGATAGGGCATATTTGCTAACCTTTCACTTTGTCATAATTTTTGTATTAAGTACAGTGGGACCAATTGAAGGATATCCACAGAAAATGACAGTCAGTTAAAAATAAAGGGATTAAAAATGCTCATTAGAAACAAATTCTTTGAGGTCTTTTAATGTGATAGTCCATTCTTCTGTGGATGTTATCACTGTATTAGAGACATCACCGCGTATCGACTCTGTTCTTAATGGTGATGCCAAATAAGAAAAAGTTAAACTGTATTTTAGATATGCAGTTTATTGAACAGGTAAGTAAAATAACATAAAAGGTGTTTTGTGTGCCCCCCCCAACTGATTGGCTAAGAAGTTTAGCACTTAATGAGTAAGGATTAAGAAAATTTTCTTAATTGTAAATGTTTCGTAGAAAAATGTTTTCTTACACTAGATAATGTTAGAGGATATTCTAAACATTTCTCTTTAAAATTCACATCTGTTTACCTTTATTAATTTAACATTAACCATGTCAACTCTGTGAAGATTGTCGTAGTGTTGCATAAAACATGATAGTTTATAATCTTGGTCTTAAATTTGAATTCTGCCTTCTCCAGAGTGAAAGCCAGGTTTATTCATAAAATACTACTATGTTAGTAATGCTAAGCAAGTGCTAAAATACCGCCCCCCTCAAAAAAAAATTATTCCTTTTTGGAAAATAGCTTTGCAGTTAAAGGTAAAACTTTTATAAAAATTGAAAATGTGGTTAACTGCACAGGAGATGTGGAATCCCTGCTTTACTAGTACTCACACAGGCAAAAGTGATTTGAGGAGAAAGAATAACATATATCACATATTTTTTTTTTTAATTGTTCAGTTTAGAACTTTCACAAAGTATTCTCTGTTGGTGATTTGTAACAGTCTGTTACTGGTTATGAACATGTGATTATGGAAATTATACAAACAGCATTGCCTGGTGAATCTAGGCAGTGAAAGAAGGAGTTTAACACTGGAGAGATGTCTGAGGAGTTATTTCTGCATTTGTTTGAGGGTATCTGTTTTTCCTTTCTGAAGTAAGCCAAATTCAGCTGCCAATAGAAGTCTGACTGGTGCTTTCCTTTCTTTGCTGGATGTAGAAAGAAAGAAGGCATGTATGTATAGTGGACAGCATTGACATAGAAGTCTGGAAAAGTTCTTCCTGGTCTGCTACTGCTATTAATTGTATAGTTTGGGATAAATTACTTAACCTCTTTGTATGCCAACTTTGTAGTTTAGAGTTAAGGTGAATTCATGTGCTTCCATTGGATAGTTAAAGGTTAAATGAGAAATATATATATACTCCTTACATTCCATACCTATTTGTAAGTGCTCAATAAGTCTGGTATTTTCATGGGATGAGGCAAGCTACTTATTTTCAGAACCTCAGTTTTTCTTATTTTTAAAATGGGAATAATTTTATTATACAGAATTTATATTGGGATTTAAATGAGGATAACAAAGGCAAAGCATTGTGCAGGGTCTGACGCAAAACAAGTCTGAGTTAAATACTGGTTGCTTTTCTTCCACAGGGTTACCTTTAGCACAGATTTTTATTTTTCCCTATAATGATTTCAAGAAGAATGGATTTGGGGTGAAATCTGGGTTACTGGGTACTTCAGAAAAATATTTTTAGGTGAGAGGGCATTATTAAGAACGTGGCTGATTTATAGTACAAATGCCAGAGAACAAGGTGTATAAAATCTCACTGTGAAGACTTTTAAAGAGCCTACCTAGGATGAAACAAGAATTTTTATTTGGGGTAAGGCATCATAGTAGAGTTTTTATAAAAACAAAGCGAATTGTGATCTAGTGACCCAACAAATTGTCTTGATGCTTGGTATACAGAATTCCTGCCCTCATATCCAAAACATTTTTTGGAAGGAATGGGGAAAACAGAGAAAATACTGGAAAAGGTCATGAATACTGAGGGATTGTGAATGCTCTGGGATGGATTAGAATAGATAACTAAGAGCTGTCTATGAATACCACTCAGATTATGGTCTGTGCTTAGTTCAAGACCATATATATTTGTTTCTGGTCCTCCATGACATATTTGTGGAAATTGAGTTTTTAGAAATTTTAACATCAAATGATCAACTAATTGTATGTCAGTTGCATCAAATAATAATAAAATTGAGGCTCATTTTTGCCTTTTTTTTTTTTTTTTTTTTTTGTGGGTTTAACCCACGGGGGCTCCCCACCTGCCCCCCCGCCCCACCCCGTTTTGAAGTTAAGAGAAAAAAAACGTGAAAAAAAAAGCATAA
>JAJEJO010053716.1:88462-105767 GCA_020662805.1 Glaucomys volans
ATAAATAAAATACAAAATAGGGCTGGGGATGTGGCTCAGTGGTGGAGTGCCCCTGGGTTCAATCCCCAGTCCTATTTTGTATTTTATTTAGAGACAGGGTCTCACTGAGTTGCTTAGGGCCTCACTAAGTTGCTGAGGCTGGCTTCGAACTCGCGATCCTCCTGCCTCAGCCTCCCAAGTGCTGGGATTACAGGTGTGCGCCACCACGCCCGGCTTCATTTTTGCCTTTTTAATTTTATTTTTCAAATAATTTTATTGTATTTTATAAAAATACTGATCTGTTATGAATTGGAAGTAAGATACCAGTCCTTTGCTGTTATTAATTTGAGAAGTAGTGAGCTAGAGCAATAACTTCTATTTTTGGTACTTTTCTAAGCAGGTTATAGAGATTTTGCTTTTGATTAATTCACTGTCAGGTAATTAGTTTATTTGCCTTTAAAAATAATGTTTATGTGCTTGTTATTTATTGTATTTTATGCTGAACTAAATGATTTTAAGACTTGAATGTTAAGTACTTTTGCTCAAAAGTTGGATGCATATACCAGTTGAAAGAAAAAGGGGAAACATCTAAAAATTAGAAGTAGGAAAGAATAAAATACATTGATAATTTCTAAGATCTTTTGCATCTGAAAAATTAAAACTAGGAAGGAATATAGTACTTTGATAATTTCTAAGATCTCCTCCAACTCTGAGATTTTATGATCAATGTTTGGTACTTAGAAAGCTCTTGTTATAAAACCTTACCTCCCACCAAGTATTAATTACATGTTATACCATGTGAAATTATATCATTAAATGTTTATGTCATTTCATCTGCTGCTGGTGGGGCACAGATCCTGAGAAGAGAATATAGTTGTTTTTAGGAAATCTGTCGTTTCTTATTTGTAGATTACCTAGGTAATATAATTATGTATATATTAGAAATTTACTTCATTATCTTTTTTATGTAGTGTGGCTAACTTAAGAAGTGTGTTTTAAGACAGCTAAAAATAAGATAAAAAAATTAAAAAGCATACTTTGGATAACCCCTAATTAGCATTTTTAGTGGTTTTTCATTTTATTACCATTTCAGATGGCCACTAAATTAATTTCTGGATTGTTTTTTGAAAGTGATTTTTAAGATATTGATACTCTTCACAAAGTAAGTTGAAAAATAGAAGTGGAGATATAAAGTAACCTATTAGTAAATCATAATGTCAATAAATTTTTTTTTTTAAACAAAGGATATCCATAGGTAATGACTCAACTCTTGTCCAGTCAAATCTGGGCAGTAAAAATGGTACATCAGTGAGTGATACAGTGTTTTTTGTTTTTTGTTTTTTTGAAAATGTGGCCCGGCAAAGTATGTTCTTATGAGGATATTTGTTTTTTTTTATACTGAGCACATGCTTTAATAACATTAATTAGTGGCAAATGTGTTGGATATTTAACCATAACAGTGGTACCCGAAGATGTCCAAGTCTTATCTGAAAACCCTTATACAATATGGTTCTTAGAACAGATCTATTAAATGATATTTATTGCTTTAATGGATAAATTAAATGATATTTGAAAAAAGGTTGTAAAATGGGATTAGGATAAATTTTTGGTAATGCAAATTATAATTTATACTTTCAGTGATTGTTAAAAATAGCAACCATTGACTTTTAAGTAATTAGTGACCTGGTTACTTGGCTTAGTAAGCTAAGGATTTTTAATATCTGTGGGGGTTAAAATATTTTTCATGTGATGGGAGTATAATTTCAGTTATATAAGAACTGTAAGTTGGTGTTCTTTTATTAACTGGATTTGAATTATATTAGTAAATAGATAGCTAGATATATTCTAGAACCAGTTAGGGCCTGTTGGGGAACAAATGGGGAGGGTTTACACAGCAGTACTCTCCTTTAGTTTGGGCTTAAAATGAGGATTGCTTTATGTAAATTGTTCTTACTGGCGCCAGCTAGCTGTAACTGCAGTCTGGCTGTGCTAGGGCAGCAAATAATATGTGTCATGGATTTTCTGTTTGGAATGTATAAGAATTTAGCCTTTTGGAATGGAAGAACAGAGTTGATGCATTAGAATAACAGAGTAAGACCTTCACAATTGACAGTAAATATGTGAAATAGTGAGAAGCTATAAGCCTTTTAAGCTTTTAGTTCTGCTTTTATAGGTTTATGCCTATTGATACTATTGGGTAATATGTGGGAGGTACTTAACTGCACACAGTTGCTGCAGACCCAATAGTTGACAGCATAGAAAGCAGTACAAAGAATTCTGATTCTGGGCATTTTCACTTGAAATAGTCATTTTGAAGGTATACTTTGTGTGTTCTGTGAGCTTCATTGACATGTTGAATGACGTTTTTGGCTTTTGTGGTTAATGGGATGTTTGCTGCACAAACTACATAACAGATGTGAACCACTGTTTGAAAGGAATTTTAATATGTAGCCAACCTACTGTATTCCTGTTTTTTCCATGAATATGAATCAAACAAGAAATTTAGACTCAACAAGGCTGACCTAGAAGTCTGCATTAGATTTTAATATTTATACAAATGAACTAAGTAGCAGTGATTTACAGAAGAGGAAGTTCTTTTCACAGTATCAAGCTGCCCACAGGTAAGAGATTCAGGTCCTTTTTCTGTGACATCCCCCTAACCCTCCTCTCCCAAGCTTTATATCTTTCTCTCACCATTGGAAAGGATTTTGTTTGTTTTAGTTTTAGTAGTAACAGGGTTGGTAGATTGTTTAATGTTAATATTTCAGAAGATTTTGACTGTCATATTTGGATTTGGTCTTTAAAAAATTTTTTTTTCTCTTTTCAAAATCTCACATTTGAAGTGAAATGAACTAACAGTGGATTTCGCATAAGAACATTACTCTTATGTACAGTATGTTCATATTATGTATAAATCAGCTTTAGATCTTTTTATTATAGTCTGTTACTATGTTCTCAGTTGCACTGACACCAACTGGTACATGCTGAGAGATGACATTTTGTAACCTTACTTAATTACAGAGTTTTAGTGTAAATTTACCACCTTGAATTTACTCTTACAAATCAGGCTGCTCAGGCTTTCACATTTGGCTCATTGACATACATTAGATAATATGTGTTTATAAAAATATAACATGGTTAAGTTCTCCAGTTCCACCTTTATTCCATTTCCATATATTTAAATTTATCACAGTTTTAGCAAAGTGAATGTAAAAATCTAAAACTGAAATGAAAATATTAATTAGAAATTTCATTGAATCAAGTATTTTATTCTTAAACTGGGTGAAGGGTGCACAGGTGTTTTTTTTTTGTTATGCCTTAAGTATTGTATCCAGAAAAACAAAGACTGTATTACCATTGTAAAGATGTGAAGGTATATTTTTATCAAAAAATTTAAGTAAGTATGTTTGTTAATATTAGTATGGCTAGAGATGAAATATTACTGATTGATATAATTATTTGGGGGAATGGGCACGAATAAGGAGGATAAAGTGGAAAGCGGAAATGAGGTTAGCTTAGAGAAGTGGAAGAAAGGAATTATTAAGCAGTTCTCTCTACTCTTTGCCTCCCTCTCTAGAAGTTAAACAACTGACTCTTTCTACAACCTTAAATTAATGTTAGTTTTAGGTGGGACTTCAGTTCTCTTGCTTCTGAAAGGTAACTGGTCATTTACTACTACATGGTTGTATACTTAAAATCTGGAGGTTTGCTCTGATAGAAGCCACACGTGTTTCAGGGGCATGAACCTGTTGCCTTTTGACATTTTGCCTAGAGTTTTAAAAAAATTAATATGTAGTCTATTAAAAGATAGAAATTCATGTTTTTGTGTGTTTCATCTCAGTAAACAATTTTATTATTATTGACAGTGATGCTAATAGAAAGATATCCATTTTGATTACTGTGTTTAGATTGAATGGAACGTCATGCTTCTCTTGGTGTGGAGGACATCACATATCTTAAAGAGTTGGGAAATGTTTTCAAACTTCGCTAGAACCATCATTTGGAAGAATGGTGGTCTGGGAAGATGTTTGAGATGGACTGGTTTTTATATAGAGAAATAGAAAAGAAATTAATTGATAGATGAAAACAGAGGCATTTATAGAATGCTTTTAGACTAGGGGTTCATAAACAAAGAAAAATGAAGGGAATAGACTGGAGGAGTATTCTGAATAGACAAACCTAAAAGGAAGCATGTACGAAAAAGATAAAAGTCATGGTAATAGAGTGTTATAATTTTTGATGCTATTGAAGTTGAGTGTAAGCAATCCAAAATCTGGGGGATAAAAGTATGAGTTTTTACTTCTTGTGTTCTTTTTAGGCAGTTGAATTTATGTAGCAAGCAAAATAGAATCGCAAAATCTTTGAAATAAAATGAACCAGAATTACGCTTTGCACAGAAATCTCTTTAATATTTCTGACAGGTAAATTTTCTAGTATTGGCCTCAGCATTTTTAATGACAAGAAGGAATCATCTCTAATTCATAAGGCAATTTTTTCTTTTTCTTGGACATCTGAAAAATTAACATTTTTGAGGCAAAGTTGCTTTATGCCTCCACTCCCCCATCCCCACCTGCTTTCTGTCTCTGAATACCTCTGAAGTCATGAAAATTTCCTTGTGTTTTCTATGCTAAATAGCCTTCATGTATTCCAACCATTCCTCAAACCTGTTGTTCAGAATCATTCTTTAGCAAGGTCATCCTCTTGTTTTTTTCAGTTATTAAAAGTCTCTGTGATTCAAACATAATACTCTAAAAATGTCCCCTTCCCCTTTCTCCTTTACTGTACACTTCTATTCTGCAGTTTAACTTCGTAGTAATATTTTTGGCAGCCACTTTGTGCTGTTGAATTTTTTGTGCAGTAAGTTAAAAATTCCTTAGTTTTTCATATTTGAATATTTAAGCCAAGTAGTTGTCCTTATATATGTGTGTCTCTTTTTTTAAAAAATTCTCTTTATTTTAAGACAGAGTGTTTCTTAAGTTGCTAAGCTTCCCTCAAACTTAGAATCCTCCTGCCTCAGCCTCCAGGATGCTGGGATTACAGATGTGCAATACCATTCCTGGCTTCTTTCATAATGTTCATTATGGTTTCTCATGATTTTCCTTGCTGCATTTACTTCTTTTCAGTAGTCTTTTTAAAGAACTGGCTTCAGTTTGATTGGTTTTTGAGTTTTTCTATCTAATTTTTCTTTTATTGTAATTCCTTGCTTTGGTATTATACCTTTCTGCTTTAAGTGGTGTTTTTGAGTTTGTGGGTTTTTTAAATTAGCATATGCAAATAAGACTGTCAGTCCTCATGAATATCATTTTGGTTGATTTCCTTAGGTTGTATCGTTAGTGATTTGTAAACTTTTTCTACTGATTTCCTCCTTAATCCAAAAGCTTTTTTTTTAATGTGGAGAAAATTTCCTTTTCATCTTGTTAGTATATCTAACGTTATTATGTTTTAGCCAAAGAATTTGGCCTTATGTGATTTATTTCATTTGCCTTTGAATTTGTTAAGATTTCCTTGTTACCACATGCAAGATCAGTATTAATATTTGTTGGATGTGTTTGTGAGAAATTTATATTTTGGGTTTTTTGGGTATACAGTTCTATTTATTTTTCTCGCATTCTACTATGTTAATTAGGAAATGCATTCACATTGCTTTTATTTTCTTCATTTTGTATCTATAACTTTGCTTGTGGATTTATTAGTTTCTTCCTGAACTTTTAAACCTGTTTCTGCTTTACGTGATTTGAAATGATGTTATTTAGATACAGCAAAAATACACATTTCTAGTGACATGTCTTTTATCAATAGGACACAATTTTTTTCCATGGTGTAAATATATACTATATTTGTTACATAGGCATATATGTATGCCTATCTTTTGGGGGGGTTAGTATTTACCTAGTATATCATTTTTTATCCCTCAATTTTCTGCTTTTTTATGGTGCTTTGTTTTGTCTCCTGTTTATAGTATCTACCTAATGATATTTTTTGTCATTTAACCAGCTTGAAACCTAGCTAGATTTTCTCCTGATTAATAGTTTTCTTTATTTCTGCCATGTTCTGCAACTCCTAAATCTCCTTGCTCCCATGTTACAGTTATCTGGGATTTTAGTTCAGAATATTTATTTTTAAGGTGATGAATCCTCAGTTATTTCAGCCTGCCCATGAGTTTCTTTTTTCAAGCGTTGCTGATTTTCTCATCTGAATTATTTCTTTTTAGGATCCTTTGCTGTCTGCTACCTTTAATGAACCCAGGGGCACTTAACCACTAAGCCACATCTCCAGCCCTTTTTATATTTTATTTTGAGACAGGGTCTCTAAGTTGCTTAGGGCCTTGTTAAATAGCAGAGCCTGGCTTTGAACTTCCTTCTGCCTATCCTCAGCCTCCTGAGCTGCTGGGATTATATGCATGTGCCACCGTGCCCAGCTGTTTTCTCATTCTTTGCTTGGAAGTAAGTAGTATCTTTATTTCTCTTTCCTTGCTGATTACTGCTTTGGCTGGCAGTAAAGAATTCCAGAATGAAAATAACTTTTACCCTGAACTTTGAGGTTATTGTTTTCTTTTAGTATTAGTATTGCTGATGACAAGTCTGATGTCAGTATAATTTTTCTTTGTAGTTAAATGATTTTTATAACTCTAAATTATTAATATTTCTTATGTTGGTTTTCTGAAATCTTACCACAAGTTTGTAGGTATTAAATTTTATCTTGCTTATTTTAATTTAGTCTTGGTATTCAGTAGGATGTGATTATTGGAAAATGTGTACATTTCTTCAGCTGTGTGAATTTTTTTTATTTTCCCTTTCTACTTCTTCTTTTCAAATCTTCATTGAAAATTTCTGCTTCTGAATTGCCCCCTCCCCCATATTTCTTAGCTTTAATGTTTTTTCTTTGTAAAATGTTATGAGTGAACATCTTGTCTCTTGTCTTGATCAACTAGGTCACTTCAGCTATGTTCATTCAGCTTGTATTTTGAATTTCTGAGGTTTCAGATTGATTTCCTATTGCTTGTTCTTATGGATTAAGTGACATCTAATGCATTGGATTTTTTATAGACCATTTTAAAGGGTATTGTGTTGATTCTGCTACTCATTCCCTAGATTTTTGTTAGTTTGTTGGATTTTGTTTTGTTTTATTTTGTTTTGTTGGCGGTGCTGGGGATTGAACCCAGGACCTTGTGCTTGTGAGGCAAGCACTTAACCAACTGGGCTATATCCTCAGCCCAGTTTGTTGATTTTGTAAGGTTTGCTCCTGGTCTTTACATTTTTAATTCTCTCTCTTCCTCTCTTTTATTTAAGGTGTTCCATTTTACATCTTGGATGCTTGATTACTCAGGTGATTATAAAGGGTGGAGAAGTGGTGCTTGCTTCACATAGGATAGTTTTGTCTTTTGTTTATTTAAAAAAATTTTTTTGCGGTTTCTAAGGATTGAACCTAGGGCCTTATGCATGTTCAGACAGGCATTCTACCACTGAGCTACACCCCAAGCTCTGTAATTTCTTTTGAAAGGTGACCTCCTTATCTCCTCTGGGGTTTAGTGTCTGTCACTTTCTAACCACAGTTGTAAATATCAGTGCTGCCCTACTACTAATGTGGAAGAGAAAAAGTTGGAGGAGCTTAATTGTTCAAATACAGATCACATAAATATATTTTCACATGAAGATTCAGCAGTATATCAGATCCAAGTTAAAGTCTATATATGTATTCCCTTGTCTTTACCCAAGTAAGCTAGTTTAACTAATTTGGCATTTGTTCTTCCAGACTTTTAAAATACCACCTACATGCCTATGTATAAGTTTAGGTGTGTGTGTGTGTGTGTGTGTGTGTGTGTGTTTTAATATGTAATGGCATAAAAACAGGAAAACATTTACTGACTGCTTTGATGTCAGAGTACTTTTTATTAGTTCATTTAATTCACCTGACATTTCTGCAGGTGAACATTTTTATATTCTTAGTTAGACACTAGACATTTTTATATTCTTAGTTTCATGGATGAGGATACTGGAGCAAGGAAAGGAAACATTTCTTGGGTAGATAACATAACCCGGAAAGGATTGTGTCAGTATTACATAAGGTATGTCTGGCCTAAGCGTTTGCATTAGTTATTACTAGAGAATTCTGCAGTGCTTTCTTTGTTCACTTAATATTTCTCAGAGATCTTTTCACACCTGTGAAGGGTCTACTATATTCTTTTAAACTCTTTGGTGTTCTAGTATTTTAGTATACTAGTGTTCTTGTATTTTTTAAAACTATTTTCTTAGTGATACTATTTTTTGTTATTACAGTGCAGCAGTAGGCATTCCCTTTTTAAACTTTTAATGTATCTTAAGATACGTATCTCTGGGTGCCTTTGTTATGTCAGAGTTGATGCAGTTTGTGTTCATGCCCTTAAGAATGGTTTTGATGGTTAACTCTTCTACTGTAACAGTATATGAGACCACTCACTTGTATACATTAGTACTAACCAATAAATAGTTGTCAAAATTGAAGTGTAAAAGCATATCATTTCTTTTTGTTTTCACGCTGATTATTAGTGAAATTGAACATATTTGTTGTTTAAAAATTGCCTATTTTATATTTATTTTTTCTGAATCATTTGTTCTTTTTATTTACTGACATTCTTTTTTATTCTGGATGCTACTCTTACATCACTGTGCTGCTTTTTCTTAAGTATTTCTCAGAATTTGTGGTTACTTACAGTACATTCTGAGTCTGTGAAATTTTCCATTTTTTTTTTCTTTTATCCCTAATGTATTTTGCTATTGCATTTCATATCTCAACTGTTAGGATCCATTCTCAACCATTCATTTCAAAATCTCTCTCTTTTGTGTTAATTTGTGATGCTTTCTGTGTCACATTACAGTTGTTATTGCTCATTTTTGTCTTTTTTGTTAAAATTATCCTATTGTACTCTTTTAGAATTGTGATAGTAATTACTGCTTTGTCATATGCTGTCAAATCTGAGAGGTCAGATCATTATTTTGAGTTTCAATATTTTCCTCTATTTTGGGCATTTTTCCATTATATATTATCTTTTTTATTTTTATCAGTGTTTAATCTTTTTAAATTAGTGAATGAATATTGAAATATAGTAGGTGCTTTTTATTTTCTGTTGAGAAATAACAGTTAATTTTTGTGACCATTTTGGGTTGTTAATAAATTTTCCTAATGTGCTTATATTTTAAATTATTAGAAGTATTTAAGATGAAAAATAGTGCAGTCTAGTGTATAAAAGTTAACTCATCTTTTAGTAGTTAACCAGGCCTAGAGGGATAAAGGAATTTGAAGAATATGTAAATTATTTGTCTCTTGGCCTTAAAGATCTATCATAGTTTCAGTCAGTTCCTTCAGCGTGCTGTCCTACTCTTTCCAAGGACTGTTCTTTATATAGTATATATTTATTGAATTTGATTTTCATGCTGTTAACAGTGACGTGGCTGATCAAAGTTGTTTTTTGTTGTTGTTTACCAGAAGAATAGATTCAGAATCCTTGTCTTAACATAGAGAAGATGATAAAATTTATGAAGAGAAATATAATAAGTATTTGGAAATACCAAAATAAGGTCCTTGGTCTGAATTTGTGAACCCTTGAAAAGAGCTTAATTGAACTTGGTTTATTATGTTTATCACCGCATGTTCTTGTGATTGTTTTTTGCTTTCTCTCTTCCACTCCTTCCTCTTCTCTCTTCTCTTTCTCCTTCTCTTCCTCTCCTTTTTTATATTCTGGAGGCTCTAGACTCAGTTTAAATATTTTCATCTGGCAAAGAGCCAGATTTCCAATAGCCCTGAACTGAGCATGCTGCTGTTGCTTAGCAACTGCTTGTGAAGTCTTGTGGCTATAACTGAATTATAAATAGGGTTATAAGCAGAAGTGCAATTGAAATTGAGATTGAAAAGAAAGACATACTCCTTTTTCCTCCTTTACATTTGAATTTGAGTGATTTTTAATGCAGGGTCCATTTTCAGAAACCTTAAACCCTATCAGAAAGTTAGGGTTCTGTAAAGGTCTGATTACACATTTGAAAGCCTGTTTTTGATTATTAGAATTAAAAGTCTATAATAGAGACATAGCAGTTCATGGAAACTATAGCACTTCTAATTTTGAGGGTTATACACCTAAAAAATACCTAATGCACTGTAATTACCGCCTCTATTTCCCTTTCACATATATATCGAAATCTATATACAGTAGCATTTTATATCGAACTATACTTTTATACTTTTAATTACATCATTTCTTTATGGGGTGTTAAAATTGTCTTTATAATATGACCCTGTTGAATGTTCATGTACATGAACAAAAGCACCCTATTGTTATCATTACTTAAAGAACAGTATATTCTAGAGTGGAATTTTAAAATGTTAATAGAGAATCAAAACTCAAAGGGCTTTTAAGGTCTCTAGTTTAAGTTCCATATGTTTCAGGTGAGAAACTTGAGAGATGTTAAATGATTTGCCTAATATCTCCCATAATCTGAGATGTGTTTTTTCTGCATTGCATTGATCTCTCTTACTGATGCATATATAGCAGCTTTGTCTTCACTTTTGCACTCATATTTCATCAGTTTACACCAAATTTAACTGAATTCTGTAATTTATAATAAGAATGGTCAACTGAATTCAGTAAGAAGTATAGCTCATGAATTAGGTTTAGGTGAGAACAACATGAGTCTCAGTGTATTTAGGAATACCATTAAGGCATTTAATGGACAACATTGGTTCATTGATGATGGTTAGAGAGAGATTACACTTGTGTCCAAAATATAGGTAATTTTTTTTGTCAGATCTCTACAGATTTTTTTTTTTTTTTAGGTTTCAAATTGGACAGAGGAATTCTGTATTTAAAAAAATATATATTATAAACTTTTGATAACAGCTTCTAACAGCCCAACTTATGATACTAAAGTTCTAAGAAACATTTGCCAGCATGCAGGTTTTATTCTTACACATTATTAATGGAAAATTTCAGAATGGGAATGTAAATTTTTTCTTTTGCTTACAGGGAAATTGTTGGTTCATTCTTTGTTGTATGCCTGGTATAAATCACTTTCAAAAAGTGTATTTTTAAAAAAATCTGCATCTTTTCAGCAAAGATGTAGATTTATAAATAGAATTGGTAGAAAAATTCTGGTAAAAGTAATTTTAATTACATCTACAAGGAAGGAAAACCAGCAATATTGCTTTTCTATGGAAGAGAAAAATAATTGGTACCAAGAGGAATTTTTTAGGTTCATTTTCTTTAAGTTTTCTTAGTTGTAGATGGACACAATACCTTTATCTTATTTATTTTTATGTGGTGCTGAGGATTGAACCCAGGGCCTCTTGCATTTGAGGCAAGCACTCCACTGCTGAGCCCTGGCCCCAGCCCAAGGTTTGTTCTTTAGTTATATCTGTAATTAAAGTTAGTCCTCTGTACATAGAATGTAGGATTAAGAACAATCTGATTCTCAGCTGCTATTTAAATTGCTATGAGTTTTTAGCAGGGTTAGGGATAAGAGTGACTAAATTATTAATCCAAGATGAAGTTCCTGGAACTGTCTAAATTTATCTGGGCATTATAGTTGCTATACTAATTGTTCTAAGGTTGCTTGAATATTCAGTTTCCCCCAAATTCAGATTGATGTGTGGTTTATGAATACTTTGAATAATGTTCTACAAACTTGATGCTGTTTTGGTTTTCTTGAAATAAACTGGCCAATATAAGTAAAAATTTTCAAAAATATAACTGCTTTCAATACCACTTAAAAAATATGAAGTATTGATAATTTGGGATTTATCAAAGAATTTCTCCCATGTTGTAGTACCTTATGACAAAAATTTGAACATAGGTGAAATACTCTTCCACTAATTGTAACTCATAGGTTAATTCATACTGCTTTCTTTTGGGATGAGGATAATAGTCTTTATTTCAGATAAGTAAACAAAATCTATGTACATACAACATTTGAAATATTTTATTTTTTGATGTTATTTATTGTGTTGCTGGGGATCTAACTGAGAGGGTCTTAGGCATGCGCTTACCACTGAGTTATGCCCCAACCTTAAGATTTTTTTTTGGGGGGGGATTGAACCCCAGGGGGTGCTTAACCACTGAGCTCCATCCCCAGCCCTTTTCATTTTTTATTTTGAGACAGGGTCTTGCTAAGTTGCTTAGGGCCTTGCTAAATTGCTGAGGCCAACTTTGAATTTGTGATCCTCCTGCCTCAGCTTCCCAATTCACTGGTTTACAGGCCTGTGCCACCACACCTGGCCCCTCTGATGTTTTAAGATAAAATTGTATCTAGATTTTGATATCTTTTGTTCTTGAACATAATGTAAATAATAAAGAAATGCCAAACTACTTTTCATGTGAACTGTTGTTTAAAATAAGAATATTTATTTTTTTAAAAGCTTGGTGAAACTTCATTTTAACATCTAGCCACTGTGAATGTGTGGATTAAAAAGTATTAGTTAATATACTGCTCATTTAATTTTTACCTTCCTTCCGTGAAGCTTTGGAGATTTAGAACTGTCCTGTGTTCCTTTGTGCTTTAAAGATAGTCTTTCCAAGCTTTATACATGATTAAGATAAGTCTTTTATATAAGAAGTTTCATATTAAGTGTTTAGATTTTCATAGTGTCAAATACAAAAATTCATTTTGCATTTTAGATAGCAGTGAACTAGACATTTTAAAAATTAATTTGCCATTTTATCAAAACTCATTGATGGAAGGTTTGATATAAGAAATGTAACTTAGATCCTGTGCTTTACTAAGTGCATTCAACATGACTTTAGCCTTTTGTCTCAGCAGCGTTTAAATTTAATCTAAAATCTTAAGTGTTTTAAAAAATGTCCTTTTCTTGTTTCTTCTTTTTATTTCTTCTTTTTCTTTTTTTTTTTGGTTTGGTCATTTTTAATTAGCCTGTAATCTTCATAAACTGAATTTATGAATTTCATTAAAGTCAAATTTGTTTAGCATCTTCAGGAATTAAAATCTACTCTAGAATCAATTGTAATATACAAAGAAACACGCATATTAAGCATTATTAGGTTGAAAAGTTAGAATGATGGAATACATTATGTTGTCTGGATACGACTTTTTGAGCCTGTCAACTTTAATATTCTAAGCATAATTGAAAAATCAGAAACAGCAGTGTTTTGCAGGTTATGTTTACATATTAAATTTAACACTTACTTCACATGAGCAGTCAGATCATTTACTTCCCTCACTGATAGTAATTAATTTGATTTAGAATATTATTAAACCTATCCTAAGACACACTATTTACTGTATGCTAAGAGAAGTTTTTTTGACGGCAAATATCTACCTTATTTAGAGGTCTGTATTGATGAGTTAAAATTGCACTTTTAATGGGTGCTAAATAGTTCTTTTTTTTTTTTTAACAAATAAGTCAGATTTTCAAATTGGGAGCAAAAAGTGCTAGAGAAATACAGTTCTTATTCACATTTTGAGATTTTTAGAGAGCCTTGAATTAGAACTGTGATCAAGTGCCTCATCATTCTGGGGGGGGGGAAGCACTTCAGTATGTGTGTATGAATGGATATGCGCACACATGACCATGCACACACATAGTACACAAATAATACTAGCCAATACCATGTTACTTGGAAGTGGCCCTTTATTTACCTTAATACTCATTTTTCTTTTAATTGGCACCTAATATGAAAAGGTGTCAGATTATGTTGACTGATAAAATCAAGGCAGATTTATTTCCCCAAGAAAATAAAGTGTTTTAGCTAGTGGTTTTGCTATTATATTCAAATCTAGGCTAGGATTCATACTAGCATATTGTTTCTATTTTTAGGCTGTTGCCAGGCAGATTTAAAATTTCTCCTGTTATGGTTGCCCAGTTTCTTGCTTCCTGATTGGTTATATGATCCTGTTTTCATTAGCCAACCACAGTGACTATGCAAATTGCATTTTAGTTTCTGTTTCTGTGAGAGAAAAGATAAGATGGCTGCAAGGGGCTCCCTTTAGGGTATGTTTATTATTTTAAAGAGGGTTTTCATCATTATGGAGCAATAAACAAATGTAGATTTATTTTAAAGAACTATTTTAATTTTTTGAACTGTTTAAGCAGGCTTTATAAGGCTGAAAAATGGCTGTCAGATTTGATTAATGGTGCTATGTTTTGCCTCTGTTAGGCAGTGTATAAGTGGGCATATTTTATGACTTATTGTAGGTGAAAATGCCAGCATGTTCATTTACATGTTGAAATGTTCTAGATTACTACCTTTACTTTCTCAAATAGGTTTTTCATTAAATAATTAGTTTAGGTGTCAGTTATATGTACAAAGCGCATCATTCTTTCAGCCAATATTTAGTAAGTATATCCTGTGTGTCCCCTTCATTGTTGTAATATCAAAATAGTTATTTCATGGTTTTCACTCTTTTGCAATGTGACCTCAGGAGCACATCACAATGATATCAGCATATTTAGAATGTTTTCTGACATCAAAACTTGGGATGCATAAAATTCACTAGTTTTATATTAGATATCTGATAGAAAGTGCCAAAGTGTTTCATTAAATTGTACATTAAGTTCTATGATTATTTCTGAAAGGATACCTTTAATATACTGGCAAATACAGAAATAGTGGCAAGATACATTATATGAATAAAGAAAATATTGATAAAATGCAGCAAAGCTGTGTAACTCCAGAAAGTTCAAGAAATATACCTCATTTAAAAATAAATTTATCAACATTGATTAATGTACAGTATACAGTTTTTTGTTTCAGCCCAGTTTGTAGTGGATAACAGTATTTCTCTTTCATATAAGACTTTCAGGTCCTTCTGGTAAAAGATAATTGTATTTTCCATGTGTAGAATACGATTAATAATTGTACTTAAAGTGTTCACCTGTGTGATGCTCAGTACTGCTTTTAAAACTTGTTTTACTCTGTTTTGTGGTATCTCATGCATTTTACTACCATCCTGCAAAACAAGCATACTATAGAATTATGTCTCATTTAAGACAAGGGAAAAAAGTAACTGGATTAGCTAAGATGAAGACCTAAGAGAGTGATGCTGGTGCAATTTTACATACATTGCATTTTGTCATAAGTAAAATTGCAAATACTCTTACTGGTCTAGAAGTGTATACTCCCTGAAAAGCATGAATCAACATGCAGTTTTCTTGTTAGCTTTTTTTTTCATGTTGGAAGTATGCCGCAGCAAAAGGGATTAGGTTAAAAATAAATTTCAAAAAACTACCTGAGTTCTGTTCTTTTAAAAACAATTTCAGATTTGAGATGCAATTCATATGTCATACAGTTCCATCTGTTTACAGTGTACAATTTAGTAGCTTTTAGCATATTCACAAAGTTGTGTAACCTTCACCATAATTATTTCAGAATGTTTTCATTACCCCAGAAGGAAATCTTACATCCTTTAGGTGCCACCCCTCATTAAACCCTTCAACCCTTGGCAATCACTCTTCTACTTCCATCTCTGTAGATTTGCTTATTCTGAACAGATTCAAACAGGGTCATTCAGTATATAGCCGTTTGTGCCTGGCTTAATTTCTGTCAGCATATTTTCAAGGTTTATCCTTGTTGTAGCATATATCAGTACTTTTTTCCTTTCTATGGCTGAATAATATTCCATTGTATGGACATACCACATTTTTATTTGTCCATTCATTGGTTGCTGGACATTTGGGTTTTTCAATTTTGGGGTGTTATGAGTAAAGCTGCTATGAGCATTTGTGGACAAGGTTTGTATGGACATACCTTTTTGGTTTTTTTTTTTTTTTTGTATGGTTTTGTTGTTATGTTCCTAAGAGTAAAATTGTGGTAACTCTGTTTTTAACATGTTGAGGAACTGCTTGTTTTCTAAAGCAGCTGCACCATTTTATAATCCCACCAGCATTCAATGAAGGTTCACATTTCTTCATATTTTTGCCAGCACTTAACTCTTTTTGATGATAGCTGTTCTGGTATGAATGAAGTATTGTCTCATTGTAATTTGGATTTTCATTTTCCTGATGAGTATCTTTTCATGTTTATTGCTTATGGGCTGTTGGCTTTTTGGTCTGTTTGTAGACATGTTTATTCAAGACCTTTGTTTAAAAATTGGGCTGTTGTTTTTTATTATTCTAACAGTTCTTACATAATATAGGAATCTTTTTTTTTTTTTTTTTTCCCAGTACAAGCACTCTAACAACTAAGCTATATCCCCAGGCCGAAATCTTTTATCAGATATATGATTGACAAATTTTTTCCATTATGTGAATTGTCTTTTCATTTGTTGATCACAGGTCTCCTTTGTAGCACAGAAGTAATTTTGATGAAGTTTGGTTAAACCTTTTTTTTTCTTTTGTTGCTTGTTCTTTTTGGGTCATATCTAAGAAAACATTGCCTATTCTAAGACCAGAAAAATTGATGTTTTTGGTTTTTTTCTAAGATTTTGAAGTTTTAACTTTTGACTATAGATCTTTGATCCATTAGGAGTTAATTTTTTTGTATGGCGAGAAACTGAGATTGAGCTTCATTTTTTTTGCTTGTTCCTATACTGTTGTCCCAGCACTTCTTGTTGAAAATACTATTCTTTCCCCATTGAATGATTTGGCAGCCCTTGTCTAAAATCAGTTAACTGTAGGGCTGGGGTTGTAGCTCAGTGGTGGAACGCTTGCCTAGCATGGGTGAGGCACTGGGTTCGATTCTCACCACTGCATATAAATAAAATGAATAAAATAAAGGTCTATCAACATCTAAAAAATTTTTTTAAAAATCAATTAAATGTAAATGTGAGGGTTTACTTCTGTTCCATTGATGTAAATATCTGTCCTTTTGCTGTTGTTTGGATTACTATAACTTTGTAATAAGTTTTGGAAATCAGAAGTATGAGTCCTCCAGGCTTATTTATTTTTCTAAGATTGTTTTGGTTATTCTGGGTCACTTGCATTTCCGTATGATTTTTAGGATCAGTTTGTCAGTTTCTTCAAAGAAGATAG
The DNA here is from genome assembly GCA_020662805.1 of Glaucomys volans. NCBI lineage: Eukaryota > Metazoa > Chordata > Mammalia > Rodentia > Sciuridae > Glaucomys > Glaucomys volans. Next base: position 105,392 of record JAJEJO010053716.1, read on the forward strand.
CTAATATCTTGATAAGGGATTGCCTTGAAATTTTAGCTTATTTTGAAAAGCATGGTATCTTAATAATATTGACCTTCTGATTCATGGATATGAGATGTCTTTCCACTTAGTTCTTTAATTTCTTCAGTGTTGTTTTGTAGTTTTTAGAGTTGTTTGTATTTCTTTTACTAAATGTATTATTCTTAATGCTCTTATAAATAGAATCCTTCCCTTCCCTTCATCTGAGATGAGGTCTCAACTATGTTCCGGGATTGGCCTGGAACCCCTGCGCCTAAGCCATTCTCCTACAAGGGAATGGTGCACCCAGCTGAATTGTTTTCTAAGATAACATTATTATTATTATTATTATTATTATTATTATTATTATTATTATTAT
>JAJEJO010053716.1:105777-137921 GCA_020662805.1 Glaucomys volans
ATTATTATTATTATTATTATTATTATTATTATTATTATTATTATTATTTTGCAGTGCTAGGGATTGAACCCATGGCTTTGTGCATGCTAGTCAAGCACTTCTTTGTGGGTGGTACCTGTAACCCTATGGTTGTTTTAATTTTATTTTTGCATTGTTTGTTGCAAGGGTATCAAAACACAATAGATTTTTATGTTGATCCTATAACCTGCAACCTTGTTGAACTCTTACTGATTCTAATGATTTTTAAATTTCTTGATATTTTCTATGTGCAAGATTTTGTCATCTGTAAATAGAGTCAGTTTTACTACCCCCATCCCGACATTGGATGGTTTTTTATTTCATTTTCTAGCTTAATTGTTCTCACAGGAACCTCCAGTTCAAGAACAGAAATGTTGAGAGCAGACATTTTTTTCTGTGTGTAGCAGGATCTTTAGTTTTAAAAACGTAAAATTTAAGCTAGAATGGACCTTTCCAAGTATCTGTTCTAACCTCTTCAGTTTTATGATTAAGGAAAGTTTTATGATTAAGGATTTTCTTGTTCCTGATCTTAGGGTGAAAGTTTTCAGTCTTTTACTATGATTTATGATGTTAACTGTGAGCTTTTCTTAGATGCCTTTTATCAGGTTGAGGAATTTCCCTTTTATTCCTAGTTTGTTGAGTGAATTCTGCTATTAATTGCCATGTTGAATTTAGCATATTTTTAAAAAATCATATATTTGGAAGGCTGCTGGTAATACTGAATCTGTTACCAGATCTCATTTACTGTACGTAGATAGGCCTTACCAGATAATGGATGATAGCAGTATGGTTATTGACAATTTGTGAAGTTCATCTTTTAGAAATTGTCACTTTAATAAGTGAAAAAAGGCCTTGGTTTAGTATGTGACATACACTTGTACTTTGATAAACATCAGTTTCTTTTTTCTCCTTTGAAGGTATGTAGTTTAGTTAAAGGGGGAATTTATAATAGAAAAAGTATAAGGCAGGCTTAGGAATAATAAACATCAAATTCAGGATTCTCCTTTGTGGTTGGGAGTAAGGGATGAGGAGGGAGGAGCATGCTATCTTGTAGTGTTGTAAAGGGTACAGGGTAAAAAAATTTTGTGGGATTTTTAACAGAAATAGTGAGAGTAGTTATGTTTTAATTAAAGTTTAGAAAAAGAATTTTAAACAAAAATGATGATACCTAGTATTTAAGATAAAATTTAAAAAATGTGTATATATATATACTAAATTGGAGTGGGTAAAGTCAAAATGGGTGAACTATTACATTGTTAGGTTGACCATTCTAATTAATGGGGATTAAACAGTAAAGCAGATTATTAGTGTTTATTATACAACACACCGATTATTCTTTATGATTTTTTTGCAGTAGTATTGCAAATTCTCCAGCAAAATTTAGCAGTGTAAAATAAAATCAGAAGAATTCTCAACTGAGAGTTGGGATTCTTGGCATTTCTTAAGAGGTTAGGAATCATGGACGATGATTAAAACAGTTATTTTAAGAGGAAGTCATTATTAGTCAGGCCTGTTGAATCATATTTAGTTAAGCCATATAAAGAAAACAAATTTCAGTAGTAATTATTTTCAGCATTCCATTGTTCAGGAAAAAATGTTATATACTAATGTCACTTAGCAGCATGAATATAACAAGTGCTTTTGTCAAAGTGATAACATTGACTTAAATTGTTTTACTTCATATTTTCTAAGTTTTTACCTAAGTTTTATTTTTAAGTATCCTGCATCAGATACACCTTACTTTGAATTAATATCATGCTTGTGTGTATATGAGATATGACCCAGTAATATTGGTACTTATTAAGACTTTTTTTGGGAACCAGTACAAACCCCCAGTTTATTTAATCAAAAAAATATATCAAAAGACTTTATACTCCAACAAAGCATCTGGATTTACAGTACTAATATGTTTCAATTTTATTATTCATCTTTATTTTCACAGTCATTGAATTCTTGTTAGGTCACATGCCCTCATCTGTTTTCCTTGTTGCTGGGCAAGGTTTGTGATTCTGCTGTCTGATTGGTATTAGACATCTGTGTCTTTGAGCCAATCAGACAGTGAATTTCAGTTCTCTCACTGGAGTGAAGCATTGAAGCAGCTGTTGATTTCTTTTTCCTGTGGGGAAATTATATAAACTAAGGGTATGGCTGCAGCAAGCTCCCTTTTGGATTTGTTTGAAAAATTACAAGGTTCATCTGTAGGAAAAGGGAAAAAATGATGTTTATTTTTAAAAGTTGTTTACTAAGAAAATTTGATGTGTAGTGAATTTGAGAAAAAATTTACTCTGACCACAGATTGTCTATTTTTATTTTATAATATCATATTTTAAAAGCTGTAAAATGATGTAATATAAGAAAAATTTCCTTTCAGTTTGTGTGACTATTTACTTCATAATCTACACATCTTATTGCTTTAAAAGGGAAGCTCATGTTACCTTTTTGTAACTTACTATTTATATTTTCACTTAAAACATTTCTGTAAGAACTAGATGTTTTAATCTCATGAATTAAACTGTGTCATTTTAGTACAGTAGACAACACAACATATTACCATGCTCTCCATAGTAATCCTTTCGATGCAGAGTACTATTCATTTTTGGAATTGGAAATATATGACAGTAATAGCAGGTAGATATGAAAATAGTCTTATTTGCATTTAAAATTGTGTCAGTTTTAGTTATAGATGTTTATCCATATAAGATCTACAAATTCTTGGAAATTTATGTTTGATTTTTGCAGATTCTAACTTGTGTAGAAAAGTATATTCTTTCCTGTTATCCACGTTAAACTCATTCCTCGGGTAGGAAATTTTCTAGAAACATTCATGAACATTTATTAAAATAAGACATAGTAGCATATAAGAGGTAAATCATATTTACTTATTTATATATTTAGTGCATATAATATGGATTTAGGATCTTATGCAAGCTATGTTCTAGATTACTTATTTCAGATGAAGAAGATCTGGATCTTTTAAAACTGTTTCTCTGATTTTATTGTCTCTTTCCTGTTGCTAGGCAGGAATCAGAATGCTGGATGCTGATTGGCTGAGTGCATGAGTCACTCTTGAGCAGCCACTTAAATTCTTGAGCTTTTTCAGCAGGCAGTCCTAGGCTAGACAAAACAGCTTCCTTTTGTTATTTCATAACTATGATCCATTTGCTAGAAAAAGTGAAAGGAGAGGGTGGAAGGGATGAAGCAGAGGGGCAAAGAATGTTTTCACTTAAAGCAGAGGCTCATTGGGCTTCCTTAAAAATAGTTTACCAGGGCTGGGGTTGTGGCTCAGTGGTAAGAGCTCTTGCCTAGCATGTGTGAGGCACTGGGTTTGATTCTCAGCCCCGCATATAAATAAATAAATAAAGGTCCATCAACAACTAATAAAAATATAAAAAAATAGTTTACCAAAATTTTTTTAAAAATATGTAAGCCATATAGACATATCTGTAGGTAATACATCCTTCTCTGGTTATATTTATATATACATTTTTTGTAGAAAGGGATTTTATTAGTGTTAGTATTTTCCCAAAGTTCTTGAATCCAAATATACAGAATAGGGAATTAACAACATTTTTGGACTTTCTCATACAAGAACTACTTTCAGGAGAAACTAGTTTATTACATCTTGCAGTTATTTCTAGTTCTGGCAGACATTTTCTGCTTTCACATATGTTTTTCCTGTGAAAACAAGTTATAGTCATGTGAAAGCTTCATGAGTCTAGTGTTGCCACCTTAAAAGTAGCATTTATTCTGCAAAATAATTTTATGAATGACATCTTTGATCCAGATGACAGTATTTAAAATGATCTTTAGAAATGTTCTGGTAATAAACCACGGAGACTTGTTTGCTGGTAACACACCCTTTAATGTGTATCTTTCTTAAACGTGCTTTGCTTATGCAAAATAGATTTCTAAAAGCAGACTACTGATTGGTTTGTACAGATATGACTGAACTAATTTGAATTGGTTGCTCATGTTACTTACTGCTTTGCCTATTTTTTATTATATTTAGAATTCATAAAAGATGTGGTAAATGACTGTAGTGTGCTCCCTTGTGGGTATCGGTGGTAGTTATTCTATTACACTTTTTGCAGTGTAGAATAATTACTTTATTATTAATGAATTTAGTGGCAGTTTTGAAACAGTCAACTTGCCTTAGATTGTAACCAATTTTATTAAATGTTATTTGGTTATGGCAATTTAATGTTAAATGCAAGATTTACACATTGGATTTTCTAATTCATATATAAAATGCCAGAAGTACTTAGGGAAAATTTGCCTCAGAATTTAAAGTTTATGCCTTAAAACATTATCCTGAATATTCTGTAGATGATGTTGATAGCATTTATTGAGTGCTTACTACTCTAAGTGCCAGTGTTTATAGTTAATTAGTGTTAGTTAATTTTAATGATAACTAGTTAAATCTCAATTCTCACTGAAATCTCTTTGGAAGGTATTGATGTTATTTCCTTTTGAAGGTATCTAAAACTAAGAAATTGAAATGATAGGTAACTTTCTCATTGTCACACAATAAATACTGAATTGAAATTTATATCCATGAATCTGTAGAGTTCATTTTCTTAGTTGGGTTACTGAAAGTTATGAAAAATATACTTTTAAAAAGGAATGTTTATGATAAGACATTTTTTGATTTTACTGTGTGTTTTTACCAAATGATCTAGTCCCCATCCCAAAGCAAGCATGAATAAACTTAGGTTAAATGTAAAAACAAAAGGGGGATGTTTACTTTAGTAAAATTCAGGATAACTGTTGCTATCCATATAACATTTGAAGAATGTGGACATTTTGAGGTTCTCTGTATTTGAAAATATTTAAAGGGTAGCCATGCAACTTGTGTTAGAAATTTAATTATTTTATATCTTTGGAGTTAGCATGGAAAATTGACTCCAAAAGTCATATTGTAACTTCTTTCCAGAAAGTTCTGTGTTCTGCATGGCTTCGGAATAGATGGGGAAGGGAAAGCCTTGAAGTTGAAATTCTAAGATTTTAAAATAATGTCTGTAATAATTTTGCATTGAGGTTTCTATTTAATTGAAAGATAATTTTTCCAAATAAATCTATTCTATAATTTAAAAGGCTAGGAAGACTAAAAATTATGTTTTAAGTTATTGACTTAAATTGAGAGAATAAATGCAGAATGTATACCACAACCTAGAAGTGCTATGATAAGTGTCAGATTCTTAAGCTGTATTGGCCTCCAGCAGATAGGCCAGGCGTCTTGTTTTATGCTCTTTAGCCAAAGACCACCAGCAACACACTTGTTATTGAACAAGTTAAGGGTTACTGTTCATTGTAGGGAGGGAGGAGTGCTTATGTAGGGAATCTATAGCAGGGAAAACTCTTGCAGAATTTGGTTATAGTATAGGTTGGGTTATTTAGGGGGAGATTTAAGGAAGTAGAGCCTCATTTTGAATTGGGTGATGTTGAGAAATAGGTATCTCAATAAATCTTATCTGTGTATGAGTATACTACTTCAAACTGAGTATGAAACTGTAATTGATAAAGTAGTAGCCATCATTCAGGTAGTGAGAGAAGGGGATGTTTGGTGTTCTTTGGGATGCACAGTGATCTTGTCCATCTTGAATGTTATGTAAGGCATTTTTATTGTCCAGTAAGCATCAAATTGGTTTTTAAAGACATCGAGGCCTAACTGTGAGCAGCATCAGTTAGTTATGTTTTCTAGGCTTCAGAGACTGCTGTTTTGTTTTTTTTTTTTCCTTCATTTCTCAGGCCACGGCCATGCATGGTGGCATAGCCTGTAATCCCAGTGGTTTGGGAGGCTGAGACAGGAGGATCAGGAGTTCAGTCAACGTAAGCAACTTAGTGAGACCCTGTCTCAAATAAAATACAAAAAAGGGCTGTGGGTGTAGCTCAATGGTTAAGCACCCCTGGGTCCAGTACTCAAAGAAAAAACAAAAATCTCAAGCCAAAGTAAGTCATTCTGGGCTGGAGATATAACTTAATTGGTAGAATGCTTGCCTTATAAGCCCAAGGCCCTGGGTTCAATCCTCAGCACCATAAAAAAAAAACAAAACAAAACAAAGTGAGTCATTCCTGCAGGTAATGGTGAAAGATAACCAATATGAAAGCATTTTTGCCATCTGTATATCTTCATTCTTAAAAGAAAAAAAAAAAGTGTGTGTGTGAGTGTATGTTTACTGTGAATTAAATCCAGGGCCTCGACTGGTATTGGTGGCGCACGCCTATAATCCCAGCACTTGGGAGGCTGAGGCAGGAGGATCATGAATTCAAAGCCAGCCTCAGCAATTTAGCGAGACCCTGTCTCTAAATAAAATACAAAATAGGGCTGGGGATATGGCTCAGTGGCCAAGTGCCCCTGAGTTCAATCCCTGGTTAAAAACAAAACAAAACAAAACAAATCCAGGGCCTCATGCATGGTAGGCAAGTGTGTTAACACTGTGCTCCATTCCTAACCCTTCTTTAAAGTTTTATTTTGAGGCAGGGTCTTGGTAAGTTGTCCAAGATAGCCTCAAACTTGAGATCCTCTGGCTTCAGCCTCCCAGTAGCTGAGATTACACATCCACTATTGATTGATGACCTTTTTTCCTCTCCAGGATCATATCTTTACCCTCTTTTATTTGTATTTATTGCACTGCCATGCATTAATATAAAAAATGGTGATAACAGTACATCATTGTCTTAATTCTTATTTTACCATTAATATAATATCTATGGTGTTTGTGTAGATAACCTTTATCAAATTTGAGTGTTTCCTCTGTTCTTACTTTCTTAAAAATTTTGGGTCAGTGTTGTTTTTTATAAATGAATATTTTGAAATGATTTTTTTTTGTTTATTTTCTCCCACTGTTCTGTTTATATGGTGAAGTGCTACACACACACAAATTCATTTTTCCCTTTAAACAGCAAATTTACTGTTCTACAATTCTGCAAGTTAGAAGTCTAAAATCAAGGTATTGTCAGGGCCTTGCTCCCTCTGAAGATATTAAGCAAGGATTTGTTCCTTGCCCCTCTACTAGCTTCTGGTAGTTCCTTGACTTGTGGCAGCATAACTCTAACCTTCACATGGTATTCTTCCTGTGTGTATTTCTGTGTCCAAATTTTCCCTTTTTTATAAGGACACCAATGTATTAGGTTAGACCCATGCTAATAACCTTATTTTAACTTAATTACTTCAGTAAAAATATTGTCAAGATTAAATCACATTCTGAGATATTGGGGTTTAGGACTCTGTGTGGGTATGTTTGCACAATTCAAGCAATAAGAATCTGGTACCAGACATTCATCTTTTGGGCATCTTGGTGGGTGTGAACTAAAGCCAAAACATTTAATGGCTTTCTCTTGATCAGTGTTCTTTAATATTTGGATGAGAAACCAACCTGGTATTTTTTAAAAATGAGCTTCACTTGGTAGTAAGATATTGTTTTTTTTTTTTTAAGAAATGCATTTTTAAGAAACACTGATAAGCCGGGCATGGTGGTGTACATCTGTAATCCCAGTGACTTGGGAGACTGAGACAGGAGGATTGCGAGTTCAAAGCCAGCCTCAGCAAAAGTGAGGTGCTAAGCAACTCACTGGCTGGGATGTGACTCAGTGGATGAGTGCCCCTACATTCAATCCCTGGTACCAAAAAAAAAAAAAAAAAAAAGAAAGAAACAAACACCGGTAAGTAACTCATAGATACTGCAGTGGTATTCTTTTAACAAAATAACAAGGGAAGTATGACCTCAAAATGTGAGATGCAACTAAATCAGCTCTTTGAGAGAAATTTATAGTATCTGTGTATATATTACAAAGGAGAAAAGATTGAAAACTAATGATTGAACTTGAACCTCAAGTAAACAGATGGTAAATTAAACCTGCTCAAAAAAGTAAGAGAAATAATAAGTAAGTAAAAGAGGACTAACAAATGAAACTAGAAAGCAGATATAAAACAGAAATATCAACCAAGATAAAATACAACACACACACACACACACACGAAACCAACCTTTTTTGTTAACTTTTTTTGATAATATCACCCCAGTTCACCCATAAAAATATACACTTCACTTTTTATAGCATGTTCACAGAGTTATGTAACATCACCACAGTGTAAGAACATCTTCATTACTCCATAAGGAAATCCTCTACCTTTTAGCAGCTACCCATTTCTTCCTAAACTCTCTTGCCCTAGTCAATCACTGATCTACTTCCCATTTCTATGGATTTGCCTATTCTGAACATAGGAATATAACATGGATTTGCCTATTCTATGGATTTGCCTATTCTGAACATAGCATATAATTGAAATCATTCAGTATGTGGTCTTTTGTGACTGTTTTCTTTCTCTTACTATATTTTCAAGGTTCATCTGTGTTGTAGCATATATCAGTACTTTATTCCCTTTTATAACTGAATGTTTTGTATGGACATACCACATTTTTGTCTATTCATTAGTTGTTGGATATTTAGGTTTTACAATTTGGGGCAGTTATGAGTAATGCTGCTGTAAGAATTTGTGGATAGGTTTTTGTATGGACTTACCTTTTGTTTCTTTTGGATGTATTCCTAGCCGTAAGAATTGCAGTCTTAATGCAACTCTGTTTTTATCATATTGAGGAATTGTCTGTTTTTCAAAGCAGCTGCACCATTTTACAGTCCCATCAGCATGGTGTGAAGGTTCAGATTTCTGTCCATCCTTTCCAGCATTCATTATTCTCTTTTGTTATAGCTCTCCTGGTATGTGTTATCTCATTATGGTTTTGATTTGCATTTTCCTGATGACAAATGATGTTCAGCATCTTTTCATGTTTATTGTAGATTATTTGCTTATTGGTCTTTTTGGTAGACAGGTCTATTCAAGACCTTTGCTTGTTTTTAAGTTGGTTTATTTAGTTTGTGAGTTTGAGTGTGTTTGTGTGTATACATATATACATACACACATGTATATACAAAGTTTTTATATATATTTTATATATCTCTTATCAAATATATAATTTGCAGCTATTTCTCCCATCATGTGAATTGTCTTCACTTTTTAAAAAATATTTAAAAACTTTCAATTGACAGTATCTTTTTTGATGGTAAATGTTTTGTCGACAGTAAAAAATTATGTTAATTTATACTTAGGCTTAATTGCAAGCATAATCTTTCCTTACATATTCCTTAATTCTTCTTTTATCTTTTTTTTCATCCTCTTGTGTTTTCATTCTTATACTTTTTTTTCTTATTTTCTTCATTTACTTTTTTATGCTCCTGTATCTCCTTTAGGTACTACAGATCCCATGTGGAGAATGAAAACTGGAGTCTTTGTTTTCTGTTTTTTCCAAGTAATTGATCTTCTAGTATGGACTGTTCACATTGTCCCTTTTTTTGGTACTGGGTATTGAACCCAGGGTGGCTTAACCACTAAGCTACATCCCCAGCCCTTTTTATGTTTTATTTTGAGACAGGGTCTTGCTAAGTTGCTTAGGACCTCACTAAGTTGCTGAGGCTGACTTTGAACTCAAAATCTTCCTTCCTCAGTCCCCAAGTCACTGGGTTTACAGGTTGTATGCTGCACTGGGCACATTATAACTTTTGTATTTCATAAATCTAGTAAATATGAAAATTGTTACGTGGCAAGGGTTAAGTTTTTGATTTGTTATTTCAAAATGATATGATGTAAGCTCTTATTTTTTCAATTTGTACTATCAATTTGTAGTAAGTCAATAATTAGGTGACTTTGTTTCAGTTATTAAACTCATTGTTTCTTTTTTTAAAAGATTCAAAATGGACAGTATAGAAGAACCTCAGAAAAAAGTCTTCAAGGCCCGAAAAACAATGAGAGTGAGTGATCGTCAACAGCTTGAAGCAGTGTACAAAGTCAAAGAAGAACTGTTGAAAACTGATGTCAAGCTTTTAAATGGCAACCATGAAAATGGAGATTTGGACCCAACTTCACCTTTGGAAAATATAGATTATATTAAAGATAAAGAGGAAGTGAATGGTATTGAAGAGATTTGTTTTGACCCTGAGGAAAGTAAAACAGAATGGAAAGAAATGTCCTGCGTCCTAAATGTTAATGTAAAAAATAAGGAGGATGATAATTTAAGTTGTGAACCTTTGTCTCCTAAGAATATAATTCCTGAATCAGCCTCTAAACTGACCACTGAACCAGCTTCTGGTGATCCCACTACTGTAGATTCAGCTTCTGGAGTACTAGCCTCTACAGATTCCACCTCTGGTGATCCCACCACTGGTGATCCCACCACTGGTGATCCATCTGCTGATTCCTCCTCTGCTGATTCCTCCTCTGTTGATTCCTCTTCTGCTGATCCTGCTTCTAGGGAACCTGTCCCTGGTGATCTTGGCTGTGGTGATTCCACCATCTCTGGTGAACCAGTTTCTAGTGAACTGATTTCTGGTGAACCAGTTTCTGGTGAACCAGTTTCTGGTGAAATGGCCTCTGGTGAAACTACTTCTGGTGATTGTGCCTCTGATAATCCAGCTCCTGGTGATCTAGCTCCCGGTGAACTATCATCTGCTGATCCTGCATGTAACGAATTGGCCTCTGATCATCTGGTTTCTGGTGATTTCACCTCTGGTAAACTAGCCTCTGTTGAATTGGCCTCTGGTGAACTGACTTCTGAACCAACCTTGGAAGCCACCTTTGAACCAAGTTCTATACCAAATCGTGAACCAGTTACTGAAACTGACAGTACACAGCAGAGTAGCAAAGATGATTTTCTTGAAAAAAAAGATGATGAAAAGTTAGACCAAATTCAGAGTAAAGATTCTTTTGATCAGGAAAATAAAGGTGATAGTAATATTGATGGCAGTGAAGAAGCTGCAGAAACAGACAATACAATTGTTTGTTCAGATCTATTTCATGAGAATGAAAAGAAGGTAGAGGAAGATCCTATTACAGAGCTTGCTTTGGGAGAAGAGGCCATATCTAGCAGTATGGAAATTGACCAAAGTGAAAAGAATGAAGATGAAAATTCTACAGACCTAGTAGAAAGCATTCCTGAAAATGTTAAGAAAGATGACAAAAATGAAAATGTCTTAGAAAGTACAGATTCTATGGAGACAGATGAAATCATCCCTATTTTGGAAAAACTTGCACCTGCTGAGGATGAACTTACTTGCTTTTCTAAAACTTCTCTCCTTCCAAATGATGACACAAATCCAGATTTGGAAGAGAAAATGGAAGGTTCTTTTGGATCTCCATCTAAACAAGAAAGTAGTGAGAGTTTGCCAAAAGAAGCCTTTTTGGTCCTCTCTGATGAAGAGGATATTCCATGTGAAAAAGATGAGTCTGAAGTTATATCACAAAATGAGGCATGCTCTCCAGGTTAGCAGGTTATATAAATTTTAAATATTTTCATTAGTAACTGTTTGATAAAACATTCTGGTAAAGTTTTAAGTTTATATTAGTTCCAGAGGAAGTTAAGAATGGTGGTGACTCTATAGAAGGATCTCTTAATGTATTTTTACTTCATAGAATTCAGATTATGAAATGTTCTCTGTGAGCAGCATCATGGTAAATTAAAAAGGGAGATAGGTGGAAAATATAGTCCAGTCCACCAATGACTTCTAGTCTAGGAACAGAGATAAGGTAGACCAATATAACACTTTGATAACAATTTAAATCAGTACATAATTGATCAAAGTCCTAGCAATTGTTTCTTGCTATCACATAATGAACAACTTATAGTCTAACAGCCTACTAGTTAATTTCCTTCATATTTTCAGTTACTCTTTCCAATAAAATCTTATTTATAAATATATATATTTTTTGACCAGGGAATGATGCTACCATTGTTGGAAGCCAGAACCCTTGAAGCTTGATTATCCATTCAGTAAAGACATTTTACTGATTTGTTTCCTCAGCCTTCTTAATTCTACCCAAGCTGCTCTCTTTTATTTTCTAAATGATTTCTTTCCCTTTCATGAGATCCCTGTTACTTTTCCAAATTCCTCATCAAAAGTGATAGAAACTTTATGATTTGGTCAATACCTACATTTTCCATCTGGTAAAACATTCTAATTCTTCTTTTTCTTTTTTTTTTTAAAAAGGCTAATTGCTTTTGTGGTCAGACTCTTAAGCATTATTCCTGTATGAAACCTTAGTCTCCCTCAGACTGGCATGAATACCTTTCTGTTCCTATAGTATGACATTCTCTTAGACTCAGAGATCTCAGGAGGGATCTTGCTTGCATAAAACACAGAATGTCAACTAGAAAACCCAGTTTTTTTAAAGTGAAAACAAGGAGGTGGGACTGGTAGACAAAGAGGAAAACTTTTCTCTAATATGTCATACTAGCTTTTGGAGGTAAATGACTTCCTTTCTGAAGAACATATATAGAGAGGTTAGGTAGGCTCTCCTGGGTTCTAGGGCTTTGAAGTTGCCCCCAGGAAGCAGATAAGACTTAAATCACAGACCATTAAATACAAGGCTGTAAATATAGTGATAAATGTTAAATTGCTTTTCTGGGAGTGTAGAGGAGAGTAACTTTATGAGTGCACAGATGAGTTCAAGGAAACCTTGCTTTTCAATATCTGTATATCATAGGTTTTGCTCCTTGTAAAGGCAGTGCCATCTTTCCTACTCAGGCCAGAAAATTCGGAACCATTTTTTTCCCTATCATATCTCCTATCCAATCCATTAGGAGGAAATTTTGTTGGTACTGCCTTTGGAATGGGTCTGAAATCCAGCCCATAATTGCTATCACCCCTGCTCTGAGCCACCAACATCAGGCCAAAATGTTGCCTAGTACACCATAAATGCTCAATAAATATTTGTAGAGTAATGAATAATTGATAATGTCAGAGAAACGTCTTATGGAGGATCTTGATTACAATGCTAAAAGCATTATGACGGCAATAGGGGAACTCTTGAAGGATTTCAAGCAAAGGAGGATGATATGATACAATTTCTATTTTGAAAAGATAATAGGGAACAGTGTGATGAAGTTCACTAATTCATTCAATAGGTATTTTTATAAAATATAGTACTGGGGCAAATCTTTCAGAAAGCATAATGGTAGTCTTTGTAAAGAAAAAAGTTAGCCAATTATAGCTTGTAGTTTAATGAGTTTATACATTTTATCTATGTCAAAATCTTGATGGTGGAGACATCCATATTGTGCTGTTGAATTCAAAGAGATGAATAATAAGACATCCATGTAGCATACTTTGAAAATTTATTGTTGGGTTTATTTTTTGTTATTTGCCTTTAGAGTTTAATCTGATTCTATGCCTTTAGTTGGATGTGTTTAATGGCAGATTTCATTTTTTTAGCTAGTAAGTGAACTTAATTTTTTTTTTTAATTTCTGCCCCCTCTGAAGGAAATTTTATTTATTGTGAGTTTAAGTCGTTTTTTCATTAGTTCTTAAACTGTACTCTTTTCTCGTTATATGGCAGCAGGATCTCTTATATGTCATGTTGATACACACCTGCTGAGGTGTTACTTTTATACATTTCTTTGTTTTTGACTAATTTTTAATGTCATCAGAACATAGAATGATAAACTGACGTATCAAAGTCTGGCTTCAGATCCCTTTCTAGTTACTGACATTTACGTGGTGTATGAATAGAAAAACAACCTGAACCTGTCATTTTAGGCACTTGTTTAGCAAGTTTTTTGTAAATGGATCAGTTATGATGACCAGCATCAAAAAATAGTGAAAGGTATTAGAAAGCAAATAGAGCTATTTTAATTTTACAAAAATAGGAGAAAACTCATAACATATTCATATGTACCTTAATAGGGCTGAAGATATTATTAAATTGTTGCACAGTACAATACTGTTATTAAATCATTAAAATCATAGTCTGTTTAAGAAGACTAGCAAAATGAAGATTTCTCTGGAAAAGTTCAAACTATACTCAAAGAGGTATCATTTATTATTAGATTTACTTTCCATGCATTCTTCATAATATATTATCCTCTAGCTGTTATTTCATCTCCTTCCTTTCTTTCAAAGCCATTCTTCAACTCATAGTTACAAGGTAGCACAATTTATTCTATTAATTCTTCAGCTTAGTTGAATTTTGATTTTTGTCTTGCTAGGCCCCTTCCTAATTCTCAGGGAAATGACATTGATGCTTATATTGTTAATGCCGGGGCATCTTTTCTTTGTCTTTCCTTTTCATTCTTGGATGGCCTCTTAATAACAGCCCTTTAATCTTTAGACTCTCCTTAGCTTTTTGGCTACTGTGTTCATTTTCCTCTCTCTTTTTTGGTTCTTTTATTTTATTTTGTTTTGGAGAAATAGGAAGATTAGCACTTTTCCACTTCCTGCCCTGCGCCCAGTATTACTTTAAAAAGGAATACAAAAATTCACTTAGAAGTTAGAATTCGCAAATTTGTGTTGGTTAAATAAAAATTTTATAAAATTGGAGAAGACATATTATCTCATATTACATATATTGGCCTTTTGTATTTATTTATAAATTATCTGTTTTTCTCCTTTTGTTTTGTTTTAAATATTCTCATGGACCTAATAGTCTTAAGGGCTATAGATTGGCAGACTATGGCCTCTGGGTCCCATCTGTTTTTTAAGTTAAGTTTTACTGGAACATGGCCAGGAATGTTTATGTATTGTACATTGTTTGTTGCTGATTTCTTTCACAAAGGCAAAAAGTAAGTAGTTGTATCAGAGTCCATATGGCCCCAAGACTGAAAATATTTTTTGGCCATTTACAAAAGTAATTTGCTAACCCTTGTTCTAAGGCAGTTCTAAGGTTTTATCCGTTATTTCCTCGAAATGATATTCTATAAAATATAGTTCTGACAACAGGAAACTAAATCCCCTAATGTAAATTCTGTACCTTAATTCCTATACTTTTTTTCACCATATCTTATTGAAATCTTATTAAAGATAATAGTTATCAGATAGGTATTAAACATTCAGTTTATCTTAGCCCTTTGTCAAAGTTTTTACAGTTACCAAAATCTCAAGACCTGGTCCCCACCTTTACTGTCTGGTGTAGTTGGAAGGATTAGAGCTGTGTTCATAGAACATGAAACTGAGAGAACTTGCCCACTCATGAGGTTTTACTGAAGAAGACCAGAAGAATTATAACAGAAACTATTCCATAGGACAGATTCTAAAAAGACATTCTTAACTTAAAATACTATATTTGGATGAGTTTCAGAAGTTCTAGGAAACTATTGAAATTATGTATAAAATTGTCTGTTTATAAAGGCCTTTGATTATTAAAATGGTAGAAAGTAGGCCACTTTCAATACTCTCGAGACATTGTGGACAAAACATTTAAAGTAAATATGAGTCTTACCCTTCTTTTAAAAATCTGTTGGCTTGGCATGGTTGCACATGTCTGTGATCCCAACATCTTAGGAAGGATGAGGCAGAAGGATCACAAGTTCAAGACCATGCTCAGCGATTTAATGAGACCATTTCAAAATAAAGGACTGGAGATGTGCTCAGTGGTAGACTGCCCTGAGTTCAGTCCCCATTACTGTCAAAAAAATAAAAACAAAAGCAAAACCCCAAAAACCAAAAATCTGTTAATACCATTTTTCTTAACCTAAGTTCTTTCTATGACATAAATAATTCCAGCATAAATTTTAAATCCTATTAATCTATTCTAAAATTCCAATAAATATTTTAAGTGTTATGAATATAGTAATATTTTCTGGGCATATCTGGAAAATGGGAATTGGGTGATAGGAGGAGATTTTTGAGCAAAGTGAAAGAATCTTAAGCTAAGACTGAAATGTGTAAGAGAAGAGAGAGCTGACATTGATAAAAGAGGCAGACCAAACCATGCCAGTTTACTTCTGTATTCTGGATTCTCTGGATTCTAGTTACCCTAATTGGTTGGAGCCATGGCTAATTTTGTGCCTTTGGTGATGTGAAGATTTGCCAGATGAAAACTGTGTAATTAAACTTTTTATCTCAACCTAATTACTTTGTGTCTCTGAAAACTGAAGGGACTAGAAAGCTTAGGAGGAGTTACCATCCCTTAGAATTAAAAACCAGAAAGATTTGGAAAAATAGAGAAATGTGTTGTAATGGGTTTGAAATCCTTCTATAAGAATACAAAAACAGATTTTCATTTACCTTGAAATGAATTGAGAGGTGAGATCCTAAAATATTTATAATGAACAAAAGGTAAAGAGAAAGTCAACTTTCTAATGCTCATAAGTTCAAAAATAGTTTTAGTGGTATTTATGTACAGTAATACCTTTAGTGAGACCCTGTTTTAATGTGGAAAAAAATATTTTGAGCCTTAATAAGTTCATTAATGATCCTCATCTCTACTTATTTTCACCTAAAAGGTCTTTTTAAATGTTTTAAGCATTGACTTCTGCCATTAAGACTGTCATGATTAAAACACTGATTTTTGAAGAAAAAATGTCATCTTTTATAATGCTGTATACATTGTAATTGCTTATTTAATATTGTAGAATATGATAAAGAATAATATGTTTTATTGAAGCTGCCAAAGAGCCACTTGCAGTAATGTCAGGGGTAAAGAAGTTCAAAATAGTGATTTGTTATATCTCCTTTATTTTCCATTTAACTGAAGTTAGTTGAGGAGACATACATTGATTGTCCATAGATTGATTATTTCTGGTACCTCTTGGGTTTAATTTGTTGTTAATATAATATAATTGTATACCTATTATTAGCAATATTTTTGGTAGCACTATTTGTCATATTTTATATGCCTCTTGTGAAAATTACATAACCTTCCTGAACATTACTTTCCCTCATCTATATGATGGCAAAAATACTGCCTACAGAATAGGATTTTATTGAAGCTATGAGTAATACATGTCAAGCACCAAGCTTATTTGCTGGCATTGCTATCAAATTTAATAGTACCATTTCTAAGTAAATTAAAAAAAAAAGCATAATAAGGATAGCTTTTCCATTACATTTTTTATGAACTATCCCATAACTATTAAAATAACTTAATGATTCTACCTTTCTAGTAAAAATATTATTTTGACTTTACCCACCAGTAGTTTCTAATTTTTTTGTGATTGTTGCAGAAATCACAGATTATTTAGTTTAAATAATAATAGAGAAATCTAAGTGCTTTACAGTAATTTTCAGATTTTATTGATCTTATTGGTGATGGGAAATACTGAGTAAGGTTATTTGTTTTAAAATATATACTATTGGTTTTTTTCATGTAGAGTTTATTTTATATTGCAGAACCATTGAATGTGGACTTGGTCATTTATTTCTATCAGTATGTGTTACCATTTTCTTCCCAAAATTTCACTGAATAGTTAATTTTAAAAATGTAAATTAATTTCAGCTGAAGCTGGAAAGCAGTGTGGAGATTCCTTAGAAAACTTGGAATGGATCCACCATTTGACCCTGCTATCCCACTCCTTGGCTTATACCCAAAGGACTTAAAATCAGATTGCCTCAGTGATGCAGCCACATCAATGTTCATAGCGGCTCAATTCACAATAGCTAGATTATGGAATCAACCTAGATGCCCTTCAGTAGATGAATGGATAAAGAAACTGTGGTATATATACACAATGGAATATTACTCAGCCATAAAGAAGAATAAAATTATGGTATTTGTAGGTAAATGGATGATGTTGGAAACTGTTATGCTAAGTGAGATCAGCCAATCCCAAAAATCCAAAAGCCAAATGGTCTCTCTGATATATGAATGATGATGCATAATGTGGGGGGGAAAGATGGCAAGAATGGAGGAAAGATAGCTAGCATAGAGGGAAGGGAGGGGTGGAGGTGGGTGGGGGATAAAATTAATAACAGAATGTGTGACAGATACCATTGCCCTGTGTACATGCATGAATGCACAGATGGTGTGACTCTACCTTGTGTACAAACAGTGAAACAATAGCTGTACTCCATTTGTGTTCAATGAATCAATAAGTAAATAAAAGAATAAAAAAAAAAATGTAAATTAATGAGCTGTCATAAATTCCAAAAGAAACAAGATTTCCTTTTCTACTTTTGTTTCAGCAGAAGTAGAAAGGAATGAAAAAGACAGCAAACCTGAGGAAGAAGAGCAGGTGATAGATGAAGAAGATGAAAGACCTTCTGAGAAAAGTATGCATGTACAAATAAACTTGAACTACTTTGAAAAATACTAATTCATTGTTTTTGGTTTTAAAAGACAAGGAATATTATATTTTGCCCATGAGATGATTGTAAATTTTTGTAATTTAAGACACAATGAACTTATTTTGGTGATGACCAACTTAAGGATCTTTGAATGTGTTATTTTGAATGTATTATTTCATACTTGAATGTAGTATTTATATTTTCAGTTGTTCCACAAAAAAGATTCAGGCTTACAACTTCAGGTGGTATCTATGTGTATCTTGAGAGAAATTGATTTAGATTAAGTTGAGACCATAAGAATTTTGTCTGGAATGGTAATAGTTTATTTTTAAGCCTACATTTTCTTGAGCTTTCCTGGGAAGGGAAATGATGGGACTGTTAGGTTTCTAAAAAGATTACTGGATTAGATGTCAGGAAACCTGGGTTCTGTAATTCTCCCTATCCTGCTGCTCTCCACATGTATGACTCTGGGCAAGTTGTTATTATAAGAAAAATTGTAAAACAGAAATGTATTTTAAAAAATAGGCACATAGATATGTGTATAGAGTGAGATGGAGAGGCATTGGTATAGTCATGTAAGAACATTTGTCTTAAAGTGTGAGATTTTAGTGTTTTTATTTTTTTTAGATATTGAAAAATAGAATCTGTTTATGAAATCATGAATGTTAACTGTATTTGAAGTAGGAATTTTCTGTGTGAAGATCTTTAATATCTGTTCTTTACAAATGTACTTTTATAATGACATTAATTTAGTTTTTATATATTTGAAATCCATTAGGGTATGTTAAGAATAACTATTACGGGGCTGGGGATCTAGCTCAGTTGGTAGAGTGCTTACCTCATAAGCACAAGGCCCTGGATTCAATCCCAAGAATAACTATTACAATGTTATTTTCCTAAGGCCATCAATTAAGAGTTTTTCTACATTTACTGAGGAGGAATTAAATAATTTGAGCTATGTACAGTTGATAGAATTTTGAGATGAGAATGAATATTGTATTTTTTCAGAGGATTTATTTACACTATGAAATATAGCAAAGGGAATGAATGTGAAATGACTTCTACCTTCTGCATGACATAGTCGTTAGGCAGTTTTCTATCTTAATATAAAAATTTCAAGGAAAGAATGTTATGTTTACAGTATTTATGTTAGAAAGTATTTAGCCATTAGAAAGTTCTTAGCATAGTGAAGCTCATTTCAAGTTTAAAGCTGAAAGCTGCATAACCTACTTTTCTGATTTCAAAACAATTCTTTAATTGGTTGAGAATGCTATTGTGATAGAAACAGTATTTTGCTGCAAATGGAATAGGCTTTAGTTCTGTAATAAAAACAGTTGACTTATTCTGGTTTTTGTTCTAAGATGAATGTTCTAGAAGAAAACGTTCTAAATCAGAGGACATGGACAATGTACAGTCCAAACGTCGTCGATATATTGAAGAAGAATATGAAGCAGAATTTCAAGTCAAGATTACAGCCAAAGGAGACATTAACCAGAAGCTTCAGAAGGTATTGTAATTAATAAGCCATATTAAATAAAAGGTACAGTCATTATTCTAGATTGTTTATATTATAGTATTGTGTGTTTTACTGATACATTCAGTTTATTGTAGAGAGAACTTGAACAAAGTGATTATGAAGTTTATGATTTTTCTTATTAATTTAATTTTAAAATTCCTTCATGACTATATGATTTTTTTTTTTTTTTTGCGATGCTGGGGATTGAACCCAGGGCCTTGTGCTTGCAAGGCAGGCACTCTACCAACTAAGCTATATCCCCAGCCCTACATGATTTTTTAAGAGATGGTAGTGATTATCAAAAATGAAAGGTAGGTATGATGATATTTCTTGCTTTTGAAACAAAAATGAATTGTATTTGAGCTTTTCTTTCTTCTTTTCATATTTAATTTTATTTTATAGTGAAAAGGAAACATTAGAGTTTTATGTGTTAATATTTTAATCTTAGTAAGCTTGTTTGGTGGTTGTAAGTCTATACTTTCTAAAATCTTTGTCATGTTTGTTAAGATTCATGTTAAAAATGGTTGGGAAAGAACTTTAGAAGGACTGTTGAAAGAGAATATATAGAGATTTGGGAAACCTCCACCTATATCTGGTATGCTGGAGATAGATATAATGAAAATATTTAGTAGTTTATGTATTTTTTCAAAATTTGTTCATAAACCTTTATCATAAGTGTGTTTTGTAGAGAGGCATATGAAATTCATATGAGAAATACTATTTTTTCTAGATTTTATATATTTAGCAGTGATGTTATAGATCACAGTTCTCTAAGATATAGTACAAATATCTAACCTTTCCAGAAAGAGGCAATGAAAGAAAAGTGATAGTGGTATCTTTTCCCCTAGTTTCTTTTTCTGTAGCATATATAGTAACAATACCTAGTCTTTTCTTATTAAAGCTATTAGAACTATAAAGATAAATGTGTGAAAGAAGTTTAAAAACTTAGATGTGCACTGAGAGTTTACTTCTCTAGAATAGTGCTAACTCAGATATGGCTCATGATGCACCACACTGTCCTTTTTGTTGGTCCATAAGGAAATAATGTGGGAATTTTGAATAGCATTTAGCAATGTTTTATAGAATATGATATTGAAGTGCTATTCCTAGTATATATCACAAAAATATCAATCTGTAACAGACTAGAATTTTTTCCTTTTTCTTTTTTAAGAGGTACTAAGGATTGAACCCAGGGCTTTGTGCTTGCCTGTCAAGTGCTCTTCTACTGAGGTGCATCCCCAGCCTTAGCCTTTACAGGGTTTCAACTGGTCTTTAACTAGTTTTCAGTAAGTGGTTTGAATAGGATAAGGGGATATGAGAAGAAAATGCTCAACTTTCATTTTCAAGATTTTACCCTCTAGAAATTTCTATTTTTAGTATAATATGCCACCCAGTTAGGTAGATGCTTCATATATATGGAAGTAGAGAATTTCATTAGATAGCATTGATTTATGGATTTTATTCATTAAATTAAACATGTTTTATTCTAAGTTAGCTAATACTATTATTATTAGTACTCATTTTTATTGTTTTGGGCTTGTTGAATTGCCTTTGTGTAATAAGGAATGTGTATTTCTTTAGGTTATACAATGGTTGCTGGAAGAAAAATTGTGCGCATTACAGTGTGCTGTATTTGATAAGACTTTGGCAGAACTTAAGACACGAGTAGAAAAGATTGAATGTAACAAAAGGCATAAAACAGTTCTTACTGAACTACAGGTTTGTACACTGACTTCAGTTGTGTCATCATTTTTGTAATTTGTCTTCTGAAATATATATTTGAAATCCTCTCCTAGCTTCTGTTGGCTTGGTAATAGTCTTTGATGGTCCTTGTCTTGTAGTGGCATCACCTCAGTCTCTGACTTTACCTCTTTATGCTGTTGTCTCTGTATGTTTGTCCAAATTTCCCTTTTTAAAGATATCAGTTTTATTAGATTAGGGGCCCACCCCACTTCAGTTAGACTTTAACTAATTTTCTCTGCAATAACTGAGTTTCTAGAGGCTCATACTTCAATATAGGAACTTCCTGTAGTTAAACCATAGTTAACCCATAACAGAGACTCAAAACTTATCTAACTTGTTTTCTTTAACTTTTTATATTTTGTCATTGAGGAAAGACTGGAATCTAATATGTCATAATATATACTAATTATTTGTAGAGAATTCTTTCTATATTCTTTATGTTTTAAAGGTATTAATTTACTAATCTATGCCTAGTAATTACTACTTTCAGCTTCTGGCAACTGAAATGAGTACATAGTAAAATGCTGTGGTAATTGGTATCATTCCAAAGCTAAGAAATTGGAAATTTTGATGAGTATATTCATTCTGTCATAAGTAAAAATGTGGTTCCTATTATCCTATTTAAATGTGAGCATAGTCTAAAGAATTTTGATTTGTAAACTTACAAGTGAGGGAGAAGTGATCCCTAAAAGGTAAATCTCTTTTTCATAGTTAAAAATCAATTGCAGCTACATATGAATAAAATTTAAATGTGTTATAACTTCTAGGCTAAAAGTTATTTTCTTAGTTTTATACTGTTTTTTTTTTGTTGTTGTTTGATATAAGACTTTATTAGTAATGATCTTTCTTATTAACTAGTAGTAAAGTCTTCATGATAATTTCGTAATGAATCATTTAGAACAATAATCCTGGTTTTCACCTTTAACAGGTTTTTCTATAGCAATGGTGTAATTATTAAACTCCATTTTACTTGTTGAGAGTTTTGAATTAAAACTGAAAATGTGTAAAGATTTAAAATAATTCATTGTTTTTCAGAAGTCCCATGGTTGCAATTACTTTGTCTTTTTAAAACCAAAGTTTTTAACTCCTTTATTCTTCACTTAAGGTGTAGTCCCTTATCTCTTAACATTTAATGTTTATTTGTACTTCAGTTTGTATACTCAGTCTCATAATCCTTCCAATACCAAACCATTTTTTCCACAAATGAATCCCCCTTCTCATTGTTCCTCTTATGACAGTTTTGTAATTCTTAGAAGAATTTTGAAGGAATATCCTCCCATTATTGGCAGGCCTTCAGTTCTTGGAAACTGATTCCTCTTTGTCATTTTGCATATACATTGACTGGCCAAATTACAGGTTTTTTAATTTCCTAAAAGATCTCTCTCTTGATTCCGTGTTGCTGTATTTAGGTGTGGTTACTATCATCATCATAGTCTATCGGGAACTTAGGGCCACAAAGGACTTTTATAGGAAGGGAAGGAAGGAGCCAAAGAATAATGGGCAGAAGACTTACGTGTTGAGTCATGCATCCAGGCCCAGTTACTATCTCCATCACTCAAGGATGTTTTTTGTGTTGTTGTTGGTTTTTTTCTTCTTCTTTTTCTGCCAGAACATCCTTGGGATAGTAATAAGCCTTTATCTTCTAGGCTAGTCATATAATTTGGGGCAGGGGAACAAACATTATTTTCTTCCAAGCTAAATATTTTTCCACTTTTTTTTTTTCCAAAATTGTTTTATATTTATGATTGTGAAGAGAGAGCCTGCAGAATGGGAGAAAAATCCTTGCCACCTGCTCCTCAGGACACTAGTATCCAGGATATACAAAGAACTCAAGAAGCCTAACTCCAAAAAATAAACAACCCATTTAATAAATTGACCATTTGTATTTTTCCACTTTTTTTTTTTTAAGTTTTATTTATTTATATGTGGTGCTGAGTATCAAACCCAGGGCCTCACACATGCCAGGCAAGCACTCTACCACTGAGCCATAACCCCAGCCCCTATTTTTCCACTTTTAATTAAAGAACAAGATGAGCAGTTCGTTGGCCCATATTTTGATGTTATCTGAATATCATTAGATGTTCTGGATTCTGTAAATCTAGAGTAAAGATACTGATTAGTTAAGTTTTACGACTCATGTCTTTTTAGTACCTTTTCCAGGAATAGCTAACCTTGTAGTTAAACATTAAGATACAAAAAGCATCGTTTGCTGGAGAACAGGGGAGATAGCAGAAAGCAACAGTTTTAAACTACTGGTAGCTTCAGAGGTGTTACCTACAGCCAGACCAGCAGGAGACAAATAACGTATTGCTGTGTGACCACCAAAATTCACAATTTTTAAAGTTAACTGATAGCAAGTGAAACTAGAGGCTCTATTTGGCTTTTCCTTTGGTTAACTGTCATGTTCTATTAGGCCATGATTATTGAATTCCTTGATTCTATATCAGTTTTTAAGTTTTTGCTGGTTCTTCCAAAGAATTGTACTCATCTTTCTAAAATACTTTTTTCTTCATTTTTTGGCATCATCATTTTCCTCAATTGTGTACACTCAAGTCTAGTATTCATTTGATTTTTAATCTCAATCTTGTAGTTTTTGATCCAATTTTCTTCATACCCACCCATTGCTTTACTGTCCTATGGAATGTTTAATGTAAAAAACAAAAACAAAAAGATGATTAATGTCTGTAGTATTTTTATATTAAGTTTTCAACCTCATAGTTTGCATTACTCCTGTAATCCCAGTTTCTACATTACTCCTGTAATCCCAGCAACAATGGAGGCTGAGGCAGGAGGATTGCAAGTTCGAGACCAGCTTCAGCAACTTAGTGAGACCCTGTCTTAAAATTTTAAAAAAGTGGGGGGCAGGGATGGGGATATAGCTCAGTGGTAAAGCACCCCTGAGTTCAATCCCCAGTACCAAAAAAATAAAAAACCCACTTCATAGTTTCCCTTTTTCAGTCACCCTTAATAATCAGCCCTCACCATGGTATTTTATTAAATGTTAACACGCTAAATTGAGCTATTCTCTCTTTCTGTGTCTTACTAATATTAAGCCTTTTTGTAGAATTAAAATTTAATAAAATGCCTATTTAAATTTGTATAATCATTGGGATATAGTGTATTCACATCATCATCTCCATCTAGGTCCAAATCATTTTGTCAATTTAAAACAAAACCTTGTGTCCATTAAAAAGGTACTTCTCATTTTCCATGCCCCTTAGCCTGTAGGAACCACTAATCTGCTTTCTGTCTCTATTGATACATCTACTTTGCATATTTCATATGAATAGAATCATATAGTATATCGCCTTTATGTCTGTCCTCTTTCACTTAGCATATTTTCCAAATTGTTGTAGTATATATCATAATGTATACTATATACATTATTTTCCAAATTGTTATAGTATACATCAGTACTGTATCCCTTTTTATAATTAAATGAGATCCCATTATATGGATATATGTACATATATACCATTATACACACACACACACACACACACACACACACACAATATTTTAGTATAACAATTCTGGAAATAAATTTTTTTCCTCCTTCCCAGGTTTTGTTTTGTTTCTTATTGTGGGTTATTGTTTGTTTATTAAAGTTGTTGAAACTAACTTTCCAACTTCTTAGAAAATATGTATTAGTTGATTAATTATGGTCACTGAAGTCTGTATTTCATTATCTTAGGAGTCAGCTGGTGTTTTGACAGTTAACTGAAAAGCCTGGAGCCAATAAAAGAGAAGAAAAAGATCTCCCACTCTGCACATTGGCTCTGTGTTTTGGTACTCCTTCTGTGCTCAGTGGAACCATTAATAACTTGCCTTTTTGAACCTGCCTGAAATTTTACTACCTATTTAGTTTTAATCTAAAGGCCAGACAAAGGTGAAAGCTCAGAATCCTTTCAGACCTCCTCTGAATTCTGCATCCTACTTTGGGTATATGTATAGTTCTTTTATTTCCTCCTACATGCAAGAGCTCTTAACCTTCTCTACCACACGTTATCTTCTTTCTCTCCTTTTCGCCCCATCCTCTTTCAAAAAGTCATTAACACATATTAATAGTTGATCATTGGAAACATTTTCACCTATATTGAGAATGAGAAAAAGATTGGTAACATATGCTACTACTTAGAGCCTTCTTACAAGTCTCTGGGGAATTCAGTGAGACAGGAAAAAGAAATAAGTAACTTGGTAAAGTAGGAACCTGGTAGAATTAACATGGTAAACTGTTGGATGAAGAAGGAAATTTAGCAACTATTTGATGTAAGGACAACATAGTTTTCCTGTACATTAGTAACAACTGATTAAATGAGGAAAAGGTTTCACATATGGTGTTTATTTCAAGAAAGTACTTAAAAAGAATAAACCTAAAAAATATTTCAAGATCCTATTTGAAGAAAATGGACAGTTAAAGAAAACATGAGTCGTTGGTGATATACCAAGTTCCTGGATAGCTAGCAGTGCTTCATTCTTCTTAAATCACTATACAAAATCAGAATTTCAACCCAATTTCTTAGGGCAAATGGAAAAGCTCTTAACACATCCTGGAATACAGTATTTCATTGGATATGGCTTAGAAAATATCATTTTAAGTAATTTTAAAATAGCTATCCTACTCTATTTCCTTCAGTCTTTCCCCCTCCCCTCATCAATGAAGTAAATCTTAGGTGGCCTTATTAACACAGGGGACAATTTTGAATGGTAGATACCATGTCTGTTCACTAACTTTTTAAAAAGTACTGATGTTTTATTATTAGGCCAAACTAAATGCATGGTTAATCCTTTTCAGACAGCTGTTTCCTAAAAGCTTGCTTGTAAAATAAGCAAGGAAATTACCAATTGTCTGACTCCCAGCAGTTGATGTGCCCTCTATTTAAACAACTACCATTGTACCATTACACAAAAAGTGTACATGTGTACCTAAGGAAGAATCCAAGAACAAATGAAATAGAAGTAATTATCAAAGTCTGTAATATGGTGGGTGCAATGGCACATGCCTGTAGTCCCAGCTACTAAGGAGTCTGAAGCAGGGGGATCACTAGAGGCCACCCAGGAGATTGAGACCATTCCTTTCACCCCGCCAAAAAAAAGGAGACATAAAGGACATAATAATAGAATATTACTTTGCTAAATTTACAAATATGAATTTTTATACATTTTTAAAGTTTCACCGAATACTTGTCAAGATAGATACCCTAATCTTAGACATATTGCCAGATATTTTGAATTATAGTGAGAATAAAAAGGCATCGTTCAGTTTTCTATGTAAAAACTAAAATCTGCCCTTTAATTTCCTTTTTATATTGTCAGAAGACAGTAAATCAGTGTCCATATTTTTATTTTTTTACTCTACTACCTATATTTTCTAAGTAATAATTTTTTAAATAATTTGAATACTACATATATATTCAAGAATTTGAACACATATTACATATATGAAAGCAAAGTCTTTCTCTTTGTCTTCTTCCCCACTTCCTTCCATTTGTGGCTGTCAGGGTAACCACTTTTAACTTTGGTGTGTTTATCTATACTTTTTCCCATGTATATGATATATACAAATGATTTTTTTTTTGTTTTTGTAAAAATAGGATAATAATAACTGTATATAAACTGTAGTTTATGGGATACCCACCCAGATAATCTGACTGAAAAAAAAAAATGAACTCTATCTTGCATAAATTGGGGTAAATACCTTCCAACATATATGTTTAGAAAAAATTACTTAAAATATTTTAAGTCATCAAATAGGAAAATTCATATTAAGGATATGAAATCATGCTGAATGTTCCTAGCTTTAATATATGCATAAATAAGTCCTGAAGAGAGAGACTGTTGGGCTAATTGTCTAGGCCTTCTTCATAAACTATAAGATTTGAGATTTCAAGTGACTACTTTTTTAAAGAAACATTGAAAGTAAATAGCACTGTTTTTCTCATGTTTATGATGTGAATGCTTTTATATTGGATAAAAGAAATCTTATACAGCCTCATGAATCCAGAAGTTTGTTTTAATATTCTTGAAAGTGTGTTGAGTATACAGTGCCAACAGCAGCAAAAACAAACAACTGAACACCACATCTGTCTTAGTGAAAGGCTGAAAAGAATTAGTCCCAAATATTCATGTGGTGATATAACTATAACCCACCAGCCAATCTAAACACCCATCCTCCTTCCTTCCTTCCTTCTTACCTTCCTTCCTTTCCTCCCTCCTTTCCTTCCTCCCTCCTTTCCTTCCTCCCTCTTAATCCCTCTCCCTCCCTTTCTCTTTTTCTCCACCCCCCCATATTACTTTTGGATATATATATTTGGGCAAAATATGTAATAAGGCAATTCTTGTAAGCAGTACAAACAATAATTTCATTGACAAATGTTAATACAAAATAAAATTATCACCAACATTAATAGAATAGGAAATGTTTCCAAGAGCAATATATAAGCCTTCATCTACACTGCTATTGGAAGTATCAATTAATAAAGCCTTCTAAAAAACATTTAGGCAAAAATCATAAAAATGTGTTCTAGCCCAAGAATTCCACTTTTGTAAATGTGTTCTAAAGAAGTACTTTGAAGGGAAAATGATATTATCAGTGTTATTTGATAATGACAGGACATTTAGATACCTTGAACCTCCAACTTACCACTTAGTAGAAAAGAGCATGTGATTCAGTACACTGTACATACATCCAACTAGTTTTGGCAAGGGATTTTTTTATGATTCTCATATGCCCGGTACGTCATTCTCAATAAGTAAATTGCATATGGTTGCAACCGTGTTGAAAAATAACACAAAGCACAAGCTTTCCTATTTGGAAACCGTACTGTTGTGTGAGCAAACACCCCTAGTTCTGAAAGAAAAACAGCTAATCTTTTAATTAAGAGTGTTTACTTTTGGCTGTTTGGTTCAGGGTTCACTAGTTTTCATAGGATTTTTAGTATTTTCCAAGTGTATGTTTTACAATCAGCTTGCCTTACTTTGCTCGTAGCTGTCTTCTTGAGGTTCCTGTTATATATGTATGGATTCTTTTTTAATGCTATAATGCCACTTGATTTCATTTTATTTTTGTTTTCTTTCAGGCCAAGATAGCCAGGTTAACCAAACGCTTTGGAGCAGCCAAAGAAGATCTTAAGAAAAGACAGGAAGTAAGAATTTCATTCTTGAATAAGTACTATTTAGCTCCAAGTGGTAATCTTAGGAAATGCTGAGTTGGGATGAAACTTTTCCTTTATTACCAGTATGAAATTTGTTTTCATGCTACACATTATGTTATTTCTGAAGCTGCAGCTCTAAAACTAGTAAGCCCTTTTCAATATTGTGATAGGTCAAATTTTATGTTAATTTGTTTGATGATATAGCATTCTTTTTTTTTTTTTTTTTTTTAACTTTATTTTGTTTAGTTTTGTATGTGGTGCTGAGGATTGAACTCAGTGCCTCACTCATGCTGGGCAAGTGCTCCACCATTAAGCCACAATCCCAGCCCTGATAATTGTATTCTCGAAGCTGTATTTTCTGTCATTAAAAGTATTAACCTTGTTACCTTCTTTTTATATTCTTGTAAGTGTTCTACTTTTTTATTATTTCCCCAAAGTATTTTAACATTCCACTACTCCTAATAGTCCTGTTCTCTTCTTATCTTCCCTATGTAGTTATGTTATATTATTATTGTAATATATTGAGTCATTTTGTTGCCATAAACACTTTGAATATTTATTTTTGAATAGAAAGTTAAGTCAAAACACCAATAGCATAGTATTTGTTCACTATAGTCTGGGTTTTACTTTTTGTTGTTTTCTTTATTATTAATTATTATTCCATTTTCTTTATTATTATTTCCTTTATTATTTGTATTTTGGGGAGGGGGTACCAAGGATTGAACTCTGGGGCACCCGACCACTGAGCCATATCCCCAGCCCTATTTTTTGTATTTTATTTAGAGACATGGTCTCACTGAGTTGCTTATTAGCACCTCACTTTTACTGAGGCTGGCTTTGAACTCTCAATACCCCTGCCTCAGCCTTCCCAGCTGCTGGGATTACAGGCATGTGCCATGGCACCTGGCTTCACATTTTTAATATAATGCTTTTGTATTGCATCATATCCTTCAGTTGGATTCTTTTCCTCTTGAATTTTTTCATTTGAGCAAATTGTATTTCTTTGTCTAAATAGCTCCATTATCTGGTACATAATAAATTGCTAATAATAATAATAATAACTTCAATAATAATCATTATTTCTAGACCTTTTCCTATATTGATGGATTCTTAAATCTTCTTTTTTATTAGAATCACTAATACATATTAATTGTACAAATTAATGGGTTTCAGTGTGTCATTTCCATATATGAATTTATTGTGTTTTGATTATGTCTACCCTCCATATAATACTCTCTTGCCCTCCCTTTTCTTTCCACTGCCCCTACACTCATTCTCCTTCCCTGAGTGTTCCTGTTCTATTTTCAGGCTATGGTTTTTTATTTGTTTGTTTCCACATATGAAAGAAAACATGTGACTTGTCTTTCTGTGCTTGGCTTATTTCATTTACTGTGATTCCCAGTTCCATCCATTTTCCTGTAAATGACATACTTTCATTCTTCTTTATGGTGAATAGTACTTTATTGTGTGTGTATACTATATATACATATATATGTATATATATAATTAATTTTTTAAAATGATGAGCACCTAGGCTGATCCCTTATTTTGGCTATTGTGAATAGTGCCACTATAAGCATGAGTGTTGTATCTCTTCTGTATGCTTACTTCATTTCCTTTGGGTATGTAACCATGAGAGGTATGGTTGAATGATATGGTAGTTCTATATGTTTTTGTTGTTGTTTAAGGAAATCTCTTCTGTTTTCTATAGTGGCTGTGCTAATTTACATTCCCACCAGTGGTGTATAAGAATTCCTTTTTATTATTTTAGACTGGGGTGAGGTCAAATCTCTATGTTAGTTTTGATTTGCACATTTTCATGGTTTTTTTGGACATTTGTAATCCTTTTGATGAGTCTGTACAGATCACTAACTACTTATTGATTGAATTACTTGTTCTTTTATTAAATTTTAAGGGTTCTTTGTATATTGTGGATATTAATCCTGTGACAGATGAATTGCAGGCAAAGATTTTCTACTTTTCTGTAGGATGGATGACTCTTCACTTTATTGTTTCTTTTTGCTGTGCAGAAGCTTTAATTTGATATAATCTCTTTTTCATTTCCTGAACTATTGGAATCCCATCCAGGAAATCATTGCCTGTGCTAGTGTTTTGAAGTGTTTCCCCTTATGTTTTCCTCTAGTAGTTTCAAAGTTTCATGTCTTACATTAAGGTCTGATCCATCTTGAGTTGATTTTTGTGTAGGGTGTGAGATATGGATCTAGTTTACATCTTCAGCGTGTAAATACCCAGTTTTCCCAGCACCATTTGTTGGAGAAGTTATCTTTTCTCCACCATATGTTTTTGCCACCTTTGTCAAGAATAATTTGACTATAGATGTGTGGTTTGTTCTCTATTCTGTTCCTCTGATCTGTGTGTCTTATTTTTATGTCAGTAGTGTTCTGTTGCTGTTACTGTGTCTCTGTAGTATATTTTGAAATGAGGTATTGTGATAATTCTAGCATGTACTTTTTGCTTAGGATTGTGGCTATTTGGGGGTCTTTTGTACCTCCATATGAATTTTAGTTTTTTTTCCTAGCTTTGTGTAGAATGTCATTGGCATTTTCATGGGGATAGCATTGAATCTGTAGATCACTTCTGGTAGAATGGTTATTTTAACAATGCTGAGTCTTGCATTCCATGAATACGGGAGGGCTTTCCATCCTCCAATGTCATCTTCAGTTTTTTTTGCTGTAGAGTTTTACAGATTTCACAGTAGCGATGTTTTCTTTACCTCCTTAATTATGTTTATTCTTAGTTTTTTTTGGTGGGGTTTTTTGTTGTGTTTTTGAGGCTATTATGAATGGAATTATTTTCCTTATTTGTTTTTCAGAGAGTTCTTTATTAGTACATAGAATAACTACTGACATTTGTACATTGACTTAGTATCTTGCTATTATTTTGCTGAATTTGTTTATCAGCTCTAAGAGACTTTTGGTGGAGTCTTAGGGTTTTCTAAGTATGGAATCATATCATCTGCAAATGGGTAATTTAGTGTCCTTCTTTTCAATTTTGTCTTCTTTATTTCTTTTCTTGCATAATAGCTGTGGCTAAAATTTCAGTTGCTATATTGAATAATAAGATGGTGAGAGTAGACACTCTTGTTTTATTCTTGATTTTAGAGGAAATGCTTTCAGTTTTTCCCCATTGAGTATGATGTTGGCTCTATGTTTGTCATATATAATCTTTATTATATTGAGATATCCATTTATACCTGGTTTGCTGATGGTGTTTTATCATGAGGGATGTTAAATTTTATCAATAGCTTTTCTTTGTATCTATTGAGATGATCATTGATTTTATTCTTGATTCTCCTTATGTACTTTAATACATGTACTAATTTGTATTTGTTGAACCATCCTTGCATCCCTAGAATGAAACCAACTTGATCATGGTATGTGATCAGGTGTGTTGTTGAATTTGATTTGCACTGGTTTTATTGAGGATTTTTATATTTATGTTCATCAGGAATATTGGTGTATAGTACTTGTCCTAACAGTTTTTTTTTTTTTTTTTAAGTATGTATAGATTTGTGGTAAGTCCTGTGAACTCTTCATTGTTGGCCAGGCTGACCCTGAACTGGACTCAAACACTCTTCCTCAGCCTCTTGAGGAGCCAGAACTATAGGTGCATGCCACCAAGCTCAACTTACTTACTTACTT
>JAJEJO010053716.1:143512-216815 GCA_020662805.1 Glaucomys volans
TTTTTATAGATCTTTTCAATGTTTTGCTTAACCTATTAAGCCGGCTAAAGATAGCTGAATTCTTGTATCTGCATCTGCTTATAGTCTGTTTCAGTATGTTGATTTGGCTGAAGTATATGAAGGGTATTCAGTTCACACAAATATGAAGATGGAAAAGGCTGATCCTTTTTTAAAAAAAGTATTTATTGGTGTATTACAATTATGCATAATTGTGGGATTCTTATTACATATTCATGTATGCATATAGGATTGGCCCTTTTAGATAACTTCCTTTTTGACACTGTCACGTAGTAGTATCTTTTAAGGTTAGTGCAAACTGGAATCAGAAACCATGCTAATGAACTCCTCTAACTTGCTGTTTTTCTGAGTCATTCTTTCAAGTAAAATGGTCTTCCATGAAAAAGGCTGCTAGTTTAGCCTACCTTTCATTCACACAGCATTTATTCTTGAGTCATGCGTTCTGTTTTGGCATGCAGCAGTATTATTTTATGTGTACTATTTTTTTTTCCACACAAAATACTAAGAACTCTTATTCAAGACAGTTTGGTGCTACTACATTACCTTGATTTTTGTATGGTGGTTCTGTGGTTTCATTTACCAGTTTTTTGGTATCTATGATCTATAAATATTAAATAGAGGGCTGGGGTTGTAGCTCAGTGGTAGAGCACTTGCCTGGCACTTGTGAGGCACTGGGTTCGATCCTTAGCACCAACTAAAAAAATACATAAATAAATATTAAATAGAAAATTCCAGGAATAATTTGTAATTTGTATTGTTTTAATTGTTCTATTTTATTTAAGGGATTGTTGTTAATCTTTTACTGTGCCTAATTTATAAATTAAACTGTATCATAGGAATGTGTGTTCAGTCATGAATGATATAATAGCATTTCAGTCAATGATGGGCTGCATAAGATAATTGTTCCATAAGACTCTAATGGAGTTCAATAATTGTTACCACCATTTCAACATTACTCATTACTCATGAGTTAATGCTAGTGTAACCAAGCCCACAATACTGTCAGTTGTATAAAAGAATAGCACATAGAATTGCATATAATACATAATACTTGGTAATGATAATAAACAACTGTTACTGATATATGTATTTTTGTGCTATACCTTTTGTTGTTAGAGTGCACTCCTTCTTTAAAATAGTTTCCTGTAAAACAATATTCTGTGTTACACAAGTAGTAGACATCTATTTCATGTTTCCTATGTCTAATGATTTTCATCAAGGGGCCACATTGAGTAATTGAACTTTACCATCTAGGTTTGTATAAGTACACTTTGTCATTGTGCAGCAGTGAAATCACCTGAGGATATGTTTCTCTAAACATATCTCTATTATGTAACACAAACTCTATTGGAGAAGATGTGGTATACATAGGGTTTGGTACTGGGAATCTTGGAACATCTCTCTAACAGATGAGGGAAAACTAAGGCATCAGCATTTTTATCATTTTTTCTTTTATCAGTACAAATGTCCACAAAGTGAAAAATTCAGATGTTTTGTTTTTATTACAAGAGTTTTGACATTGCAAACTTCCTGAAACGATCTCAGGAAACCACATGTTCCCCTGAACCACACTCTGAGAATTACTGCTCTAATTTACCTGTGATTTTGGAAAACTAGAAATCAATGAGAAATACATTAAGTTATATTCTTCATACCTGTTCCAATGAGATTAAAAACAAGAACCAAAATTACTATGATCTCTGATAACCAGTATTCTCATTTTTCTCTACTGTTTGGAATATGTTCTAATTCTTAATTCACTTCATTCCTCACTCAGTGCTATTTTCTGTTTGAATTTATCTAAATAGAGTGCCAGTAGAGGGATCTTCCCCTCATGTGATTCTTTCCTAGGGAATTTAAAACTGCATTCTCATGTACAGGTTTCATGTGATCCAAATTATAAAATATGGACCAAGTTTACCTGTTATTTATTAATGGTCATGGTTCTTTCTAGATTTCTTACTTTAAAAAAATTTTTAGTTGTTGATGGACCTTTATTTTATTTTATTTTATTTATTTATTTTTTATTTACTTATTGATTCATTGAACACAAATGGAGTACAGCTATTGTTTTTCTGGTTGTGCTATTTTTTATTTATTTAGATTTGGTACTGAGAATCAAACCTAGTGCCTCACACATGCTAGGCAAGTGCTCTGCCACTGAACCACAACCCCAGCCCTCCTATTTGTTTTTACATATTGCTGCTGTTATAAGGCATTTTTAATGTTTTTAGTGTAGTTTCAGAAATATCTGTATTTTTTTACTTAGTTTTCAGTGTTCTTTAGTTGTTTTTCCAGTTAGTTACTCTGAAGTGAGCCTTGACTTTCTGAGTTTGGCTTATTTTGCTTAACATAATGCTCTAAATTTCCACGCATTTTTCTGCAAATGGTATAATTTTGTTTTTCTTTATGGCTGAGTAAAATTCAATTGTCTATACACATTTTCTTTATTGATTCTTCTGTTGATGAACACCTAAGTTTGTTCCATAATTTTGCTATTATGAATTGTGCTGCTATAAACATGGGTATGCCTGTGTCTCTGTAGTTTGATGACTTTAATTCTCCGGGATAAATACTAAGGAGTGGTATAACTGGATCATACAGTAGTTGCACTACTAATCTTTTGAGGAGCCTCCATACTGATTTCCATAGTAGTTGTACTAATTTATAATCTCACCAACAGTGTGAAAGTGTTCTTTTTTTCTTTACATCCTCTCCAGCATTCATTCTTGTTTATATTCTGACTGGAGTGAGATAGAATCTCAGTGTAGTTTTAATTCACACTTCCCTAATTGCTAATGATGTTGAACTTTTTAAATGTGTTTGTTGGCTATTTGTATTTTTTTTCAGAGGTGTCGTTTTTAATTTATTTTCCCTTTTATTAATTGCGTTATTTGGGGGTTTTGGGTGTTTAAGTTTTTTGAGTTCTTTATTTACTCTGGATATTAATCCTCTGTCAACTGAGTAGCTAGCAGATTTTCTCCCATTCTGTAGGTTCTTTCTTCACATTATTTTTTCCTTTTTCTGCAAAAGCTTTTAAATTTAATTCCATCCCATTAACTCTTGGCATTATTTCCTGAGCTTTAGAGGGCCTAATGAGAAAGTTGTTGCTTATGCCTACATGTTGGAGTATGGACTCTACATTTAAAGAATGTTTTGATTCTGAGCCCTCTATAAATGTTATGTGTTGTTTTTATAATATATTAAGTGTATATGCAAAATATTTGTAAAAGTTGATTTTAAGAATTTCCAGAATTGAAACATGATAATTTTTCACTATGAAAGACTTTACTTCATTCCATACAGTATTGAATTTGTGTCTTATCTTTGTAGCTGATAAATTAAGGTAGCTATTTTAACTAAGATTTCTGTTTTCTTTCCGTAGTATCTTCAACCAATCTTGTCACTCCTCCAACAGTTGTCAGTAGTCAACCTAAACTGCAGACTCCAGTAACCTCAGGTTCTCTGACAGCAGCATCAGTTCTTCCTGCACCCAATACAGCTACAGTAGTTGCTACTACTCAGGTGCCTAGTGGAAATCCTCAACCTACAATCTCTTTACAACCTTTGCCAGTGATTTTGCATGTACCTGTTGCAGTATCCTCCCAGCCTCAGCTCCTACAGAGCCATCCAGGGACTCTGGTGACCAACCAACCATCTGGCAATGTTGAATTCATTTCTGTGCAAAGCCCACCTACAGTGAGTGGTCTTACCAAAAATCCAGTATCCTTGCCATCCTTGCCAAATCCCACTAAACCGAACAGTGGTCCTCCTGTGCCCAGTCCTAGTATTCAAAGGAACTCTCCTGCCAGTGCTGCACCATTAGGAACAACGCTTGCCGTACAGGCTGTTCCCACAGCACACTCTATTGTACAAGCCACAAGGACTTCTTTACCTACCGTAGGCCCATCAGGACTCTATAGTCCATCGAATAATCGTGGTCCTATACAGATGAAAATTCCAATTTCTGCTTTTAGTACTTCATCTTCTGCAGAACAAAACAACACTACCACCCCAAGAATTGGTAAGTCACCGTGTTGTTTAGTGAAAGAAATGTAAGAATGTAAATGGCCTTTGAATGACTGAATTTTTTTTTTTTTTTTTGGTAAATTGTAACATTGTTGGAAGAACAGATTAAATAGAATTTCCCTAAGATTGTTTTTAGTAATTTTTCTGGTACCCCCAAGAGAAATGATGTTATAAAAGTGGGGCTTGGGGACATTATTTTATTTTTTATTGAGATACAGTATTTGTTCATTTTCATGGAATACAGTATGGTAATTTGATACATATACACAGTGTGTGATAAATTAGGGTAATATGCACGTCCATCTCTTTAAACTTCAGTTGTTTTTATGTGTTGGAAATGTTGTACTCTTCTTTTCCTGTCATTTTGAGATACAGCATATAGTTTTGAACAATAAATATGCTATATACTATAGAATATTGGAATTAATTTTTCCTATCTGTGTTTTGGTGTCCCTTATTGAACTTCTTTCCTTCCTTCCTTCCCTTTGCCCTATCTAGTCTGAGAATGGGGTTAGTTTGAAAGAGAAGTTGGGATTTGTATTTTATCCTTTTGTTATTTTCCCATTTTTGGTGTTTTTAATTTAGGCTTTGTAGCAAGCATTGTAAAGTGTTTTTTAAATACTTTTGCTAGGAAGAATTTTAAGTACCTTATTGATGTATACTTGGGAGAGACAATTAAAAACATGTATCTCTGCCTATTTGGGAAAATCCTTTGTGCATTTATCACTCACATTATCCAAATTTTAACAGTTTAAAAATAGGTTCTTTCGTCTCAATGTAGTATAGAAAGTTCAATTTCTTTTTGTTTTTTCTTTTTCCATAAGACAGTATATAATTACGTTTGTATTTTACTTAGAAGTATTGCAAGAAAGGAGAATTTGATGGTACCTGTAGTTTTTTATGGTACTTGCAAAACTATGTCATCTTTATTTCTAGAAAGCACACATTTTATATGCATTCTCAAATTTATTTTTCCATTTCTGACTTCACGTCCCCACTACTTTTGGAAAGACAAGCAAGAATGGGTAGACATTCTTGTACTTATGGTGTCTGTGGTGTTTTCTTATATAAAATAATGATGGTGTTTCACAGAATTGTTAAGAAAGTAAATGAACGCTATAGTGGACCAAAGTTAATATTGGGCTGAACCTGAATATTACCCTCATACATTGAACATTAAACTGATCATTTTATGAAAATGAAATTATTAGTATTTTATATACTAATATTATATATTATATTAGTATAACTTATAATTATTAACTTATATTATAACTTATAATTACAACTTATTATTAATATAATTATTAATAATAATTATATTATTAGTATATTATAACTTAAATGTTTGCATGTTATAAGGACAGTGCTTCTTAGCATTATCTGCTTCCACATTATTCCTTAGACACTTGTGTTTGTAAGATGAAAAGAGATGCTTACTTTAATTTGGGGCCAATAGACCTCAAATTTTGTGGGGGATACTTTGTTTTTCTCTATTTTTCTTTTTTAATTTTTGTGTTTTTAATGTATGATTTATGATGAACATTGTTTTATGTGATTTTAGCATTTATCTTCTTTATGAAATTTTGAGGCAAAGTTGATGTTATTTTTAATTCATGGTCACCTGATGAGATATTTTTCTTGATAGAGAACTTTTCCTGGAAGATCATGGCCTCGAAAGAAAAAAAAAAAAGCTTAGACAAATACTTTGTTAATACTATATTTGGAACCTAAACACTTCTATAGTATCAGAATTATAATTTCATTATTCTGATCTCAAACTTTTTACGAACATTTGGTAGCACAGAAAGGGTATATGCCAAAATTATGTAGCTGAGGCACTCTATTAGGAATAATGTATCAATCTGTTTCAGATTTGCTTTACTGCTGTTAATTTTTTGTATTTGAAATTTAGTTTTCATAATCAATTAGTTCATCATACTTTTAAGATAATATAAATTTATACTTAAACATAAAATTTTATATTTTAGCATGTGTATTTGCTTACATGTACTTTGTATTAAACTTTGTTAAGGAGATCTTTATTTCAAGTTCCATTTAACTTGAAATAAAATGAATTGTTAGATATTAACAATAAATATGAGTGCCAACTTCGTGTTATTTTCATGATGTTAATTAGAATATGATCCTGTTAGTTGAGTGGGAGTGTAGCTCAGTGATAAAGTGCTCACATAGCATGCACAAGGCCCTGGTTTGATCCCTAGTATCACCAGAAAAAAAAAAAAAAATCCTGTAAGACAATTTATTATTTGATCATGCCTAATTTCAGGGGTGCTAGAAATTACGTTAATCTTTTAGGCTTCCCAGAACCTATACTGAAGCCTAATAGCAAATTTTTGCTGAATATGAAAGTCAAGATCAGGCTTTATATTCCTATTGTGATAAATAATTAGATTATATAATTGAAACTTTATAAGTCCCGTACTTATGTAGATATTATTTATTTACCTAATAAAAGTATTTTGTATTACTAAGTATACATTTATATATATACATTTCATTATATTTCATTATATCTTATGGATTTAAAGTCAGTATTTTCTGTTTATAGTGAAGTCCATTAGGAGCTGTTTAGAAATTTAGGGCTCAAATTAAAGTTAATTTCATTCATCCAAGAAGTGCTGGATGTCTGTATTGTTCCATGGCCCTGCAGATACATAGAAATGTACAAAATAATCCCTCTTCTCACCATACTTAAAATCAAATAGTGAACCTGGCCATTAAATAAGTAATTAATTATAAATGTATTGAGTGTATCTTAATGCCATTTTCTTTGAGAAAATATGAGAGAACATGGGAGATCTGGAAAGCTATGAGATAATGAACAGACCAATGGGGGAAATGAAGTTCAAGGGTTTTTATAGCATGGGTTTGACATCTGAAGAATGGTTTAGAGGGGATAAGAATAGCATTAGTAGGAAAACCAATTAAGGAGACTCTTGTACTGAACTAGATGTGAAAGATTATTAAAAAAAAAAAAGATTTAAAAGTTAGAATTGACAGGCATATCTTGATGAATTATTGATAAAAGATTAGATGGTAAGAAATGTTAAAATCAGATTTCTGAGGCTAACATATTAGTGCCATTTACTCAGCTATTTATAATTTTCAGATTTTACTTAACATTTCTTATTCTAAGAGTACAGGAAAATTAGAGCTTAAATAAAACAAGACAATCACTTCGTCAACTGTAACTCAGTTTCTTCAAGGACACAGTTAAATGTTTGAAGATTTTGCCTTGTATTTGTGTTCATTACACAATTATCCAGACTTTTTCAGGGAATTCAGCCACTATACACTCTTGTAAAGTACTTTTATGAATATGATAAAAATGCACTGTTGATTAAAAGTGGCCAGTGTTACATAAACTATTTTTTAAGATGAAAACGTGGACGGTTTTTATTTATTTATGCATTTTTTATGTGATGCTGAGGATTGAACTTGGTGCATCAGACATGCTAGGTTTACAGCGCTCTACCACTGAGCCACAACCCCAACCCTAAAAATATGAAAGGATTTTAAGCTACAATTTTATTTGAAACCCTGACCAATTTTGTTGATTGATTGATAAATTGATTTATAATTTTTTACTTTCAGAAGTATCTAAGGTAGATATTATAGTGGAAAAAAGTAAAAAAGTTGCAGTGAAACTGTAAAGCGTTACATTAGAAGTCTGGCGGGAAAGTCAGTAATAAAGGGATAGGGAATATTAATTGAAAATATAGAATAAGGAACATTGTTAAAATTCTGTGTTAACTTATTGCCCTGAGACAATTAAGTTCAGGAGAGAGTCAGTCTGGGTAATAAACCATGGTCATATTTTTTTTAAAGTGTGTGTATGTAATATTTTACATGAACCTTGAGGAATTTTTATATGAGTTATAACAAAATGAAAATGAAGTTCACTCATTTAAAATTCTTGTAAAGTTACCTTTTGTTTTGATTTGAAAAATGGAGGTGCATTTCAATTCCAAATGAACATATTTTAAAATGTATTTTAAAAATTGATGTTTTGGTAATGTTTCTAGTGTATTTTAATACTCCAGCATGTAGGATCAGTAACCTAGAATTAGTTTTATGTTAAATAGTCTTTCAGAAACTTCACAGTCTAAAAAAAGATGCTCATTCACATTAAATTACTTTTAATAATAAATAGCATATTGATATATTCTTCCCATGAATAGAATTTGAATGATTCAGATAGGGTAGGAAAAAAGTGTAAGGGATTCATTTTTACTTCTTATTCTACAGTACCTCTTTTGACAGGTAAATATTTGTCCATGTGATATGGAAAAACAGTTTTAAAAATATGTATATAAATGGTTTCCTCTGTATGTGTTCTGAAGATTTGCAAGTAGAAGGTATGCCATATTTTGAAGAAGATTTAATCTCCAGAAAGAAAGGATGGAATGTTTGAACATTAGAAAACTCTTAATAATGTTGATTAACTGAATTACCAAAGAGGAAAAATTGAATAACCACCTTAATAAATGAAAAAGATATTTGATAAAATTTAATACCTTCCTCTGCTCCCTTCAGAAATTGGGGCAAGAACTTGCTTGGTTTATTTTTTATGCTGTAATGTAAGTAATTTTCATATGTATAACATTTTTTTCCCACCAACACTCCATATAAGCTAGTTGCAAAACAGATAACTGAAAAGTAATCTGTAATTGAACTGAGAAACATATATATGTATTTCTCAGAATCCCTGCAACTTACTCTACTGAATTTATTTTTAGTATTTTTGACATGTCATAAAATTTTTTCCTCTAGGGGACAATACTATGAACTATATTTCATTTAACCATATTCCTCATGTTAGAACATTTAAGTCATGTGTCTCTTAAATTATTTTTCTAAGGTATTCCTTAGGAGAAAGTTTAAATTGATGGGTCAATGAATAGATTACTTTTATTTAAATCTGCATTATGAAATTCTTTCCTTTCTGAAAAATACTGTATCAGCGTTCTATCAGGTATCCATTTATAAATGCGACATGTTGACAAAAATATTTGGAGAAAATTCCATGAATTATTATATATAAAGCAATGCAAACTTCTGCATATCATAGATGTTTTTAAAAATTGGTCTTTTTTTTTTTTTTAACTTCTCAGAAAACCAAACCAACAAATCAGTAGATGCTTCTGTTAATAAAAAAGCTGCTGATAGCACATCACAGGTAAGATTTTTCCTTCTACTTCAAAGTAAAATACTAATTTCACAGGAGAATGGATTTACCATCCTTATTCTCTGATGTAAAGAAAATTAAGTTTGGTTTTTACAACTGTCCAAACATTTTTTTCATAGCATTTCTATAATGTTTAATAGAGTTGAATGTCTTTGCTTAGGAATTCTTTAAGAAGTAATATTAAATTTTTATATTATTAACTGGTTGGAGTATACATTTGACAGACTGTTTGCCTGTGTATCCTGTAAAGATGCAGTCTGCATCACATATAATTTATTCTAAGCCGCTCTTTTGAGAGGATCTCAACTGGCTTACCCTCAACCTGTCCCTCTCCTCCCTACTCACTCCCTTTTCTCCACCATTGTAATTTCCTCAAAGAAAATCTTCTGGGGGAAGAAAGCCTCTTGTCTTTCAGATAGCTTCTTCGAAATCTTGGTTCTTAGTACTTTTCCATTTTAATTCTTAACTTCCCAGCAATGGAGTAACTGTTTTTTTCTTGTATTAACAGTGTTCTTCTTAATTCTTCTGTATTTCTTTAGGTATAATGGATTTATAGTGGAGTTGATAGTTTTATTTTCTTCCTTTTAATCATTTTAAGAAAATCATATTATTCCTAGTGTGAGTGTCAGGCACGAGTAAATGATAAGAATTTTAAAACAAGGTTGTAGTGATCTTTAATTCTGAGCATTCTCCTTTAAAATGATGAATTTTTGACCCAAATTAGATAATGCACCATTGTTTACTGGTCAAATAAAAGCTTTTAAAATATTTTGTTTCTTATGAACTTTAGCAGTCTTTGTTTGATTTCAAACATCAGAGTTGTGTCAAATTGCATGAGGTGTTTGTCTAGAAGACATGTAGTATAGAAAATGAGACACTATTATAAGAAAATTATTAATCATTAATGTGACTTTCCAAGGCCCACATCCCGATAGCTGACCAAGCCTTATAGAGTTATAGTTCTAGGTTTCCTTGGAGAGATATACAGGTATTGAGCAACCAGATCTTTTGTGTTAGTTCTTCCTTTGTAAGTGCCCTGCTCTGACCTTTCAAATGTGTTCTTATTTTTTATTTCTTTACTAAAATTTTTTAAAAATACAAGCCAATATCTATGCTCTCAGTTTTTTTTTTTTTTTTTAAAGCGTTCACCTAATAAGCCTGATCGTTTTGGGGAATGACACATTATTAGCTAATTTTTTAGTTCTGAGTGTTAAAAATGATTTGATAGAATGGATATTTGATGGCTTCAAACTGGAAGGTTCAGTAATATGTGTGAGTTCAGTTATAAACATGGTATCTCTTTTAGATATTTTATCTATAAAATGGAACGAATGCTGTTACTTAATAGGAATAAATGTGGTAATAAATGTAAATAGAGACTGTAAATATTAGAAATAGTGATATCATGACAATCTTATAAATATTGTTACTAACTATATAAATAATTACAAGTTGTATTTCTCAGAAAGAAAATCTAGCCAGCAAACTATCTGTAGTGTGTGATATTTTATCAGTCATGTTATGACCAGTAAAAATTATAGTTTGATAGCTTAGATCATTCATTGATTATAGATTTTTTTCTGATCCTATAGAAGAGTTAATGATATAAAATTTTCTCTTGAGTACTTCTTTAGCTGCATTCCACGAATTTTTATAATGTCCCATTTTCATTTATTTCCTTATTTCTTTTTGGATCTTAGATTTCTTAGTGTGTTTTTTAATTCCATGGTATTTGGAAATTTTGTAAATATTATTTTTGCTGATTTCTCATTCAGTGCTGTTGTATTTAAAAAATATCCTCTGTATTATTTCATTACTTGAGTATATTAGACTTGTGTTACAGCCCAATACATGGTGAGTGTATCTTGGTGAATATATCATTACACTTGAAAAGAGTATATATTTTGCTGTTGGGCATAGTGTTCTATAAATGTCAATTAAAATAGTGTGGTTGATAATGTACTTTAGATCTTGTATATGTTTACTGGATTGTT
The DNA here is from genome assembly GCA_020662805.1 of Glaucomys volans. Taxonomy (NCBI): domain Eukaryota; kingdom Metazoa; phylum Chordata; class Mammalia; order Rodentia; family Sciuridae; genus Glaucomys; species Glaucomys volans. The sequence continues at coordinate 154,766 of JAJEJO010053716.1, forward strand.
GTGTTTTGGTGTAATGTTTTTTTCTGTTACCAAGAGTTGTATCTTACTCTCTAATATGACTATGAATGTTTTTGTTTTTCTTTTTAATTTTGTCAGTTTTGCTTCATATGTTTTGATGCTCTATTAAAAGTATATGTTTTTATAGGGGCTGGAGTTGTGGCTCAGTGGTAGAGCGCTTGCCTGGCACGTGTGAGACCCTGGGTTCGGTACTCAACTCCACATATAAATAAATAAAATAAAAGATCCATTGACAACTAAAAAAATTTTTTTAAAAAAAGTATGTTTTTCTATTATGTATAATCTATAACATGTTATACCTTCCTGAAACATTGGCCTTTTTATCATTATGAAATTATCTGCTTTTTCTCTTGTCTTATATTGTTAGGCACAGCAATATTTTTGTGCTTATGGTATGCTTGTTATCTTATCAAACTTTTAGTGTCAGCTCATTTATGCCTTTATATTTAAAGTGAATTTTTAGAAGACAAAAAATGTAGTTATTTTTTGATTCCTTGGTGTGTTATACCTTCTGATAATGTCTGCATTTTGATAGGACTTTTTAGTCCATTTATATTTAATATAATTATTGCTGTGTTTATGTTTAGGTCTCCTATTTTGCTCTTTTTCAGTTTTTCATTTGTGCCTTCTTTCTTGCTTTATTTAAATATTCTATGTTAATTCCTCTATTGACTTTCTAGCTACGTGTGGGGTTTTTTTGTTGTTGTTTTTAGAGGGATTGCTCTAGGGTTTACAATATGTAACTGAGTTATATCACTGCTTAAGTTATACCACTATACTTAGAGTTAAAATAGAACTATTTAGTTAAATTATAGGAACCTTACAGCTGTAAGTTTAATGCTTTTGTAATGCTTTTGCTTTCCTTAGGTTACATTTTTATTTCCATATGGTGGTTTTATCTTTACATACACTACAGTCTTAGGCATATCTTCACACATTCCACATTTATAACATCTACATATTATAAATTTAAAAATATATTATTTTGAAATTGCCCTGTATAATTTTAAAGAAATTAAGAACAGAAAAGATATTTAGACTTTAAAACATATCCTGATGTTTACCTTTTTTGGTCTTTTTCTTTCTATGAATCCAAATTGGTATTTCTTTTCAAACTGAAGAATTTCCTTGAGCTTTTCTGATGATATATATCTGCTCAGGATGAGTTTTCTAGGTTTTTTTTAATACCTAAAACGTGTGCTTTGTGTCATGTCCTTTTTCCTCGGGGAGAACTTCATGGGATTTAGAATTTTTGAGAATTTTAAAAAAAAATTAATCAGCCCATGAGATATGTTTTTCAATCTTCTTGCTTCCATAGTTTCTGAACAACAGCAATTACTTTTTGCTCCTTTGTAAAATGTAATTTTCTCTAATGGTTTTCAACAATTTCTTTTCATTGTTGGTATTCAGTAGTTTGTTTACAGAATATATATAGGAGTCGATTTTTTAATGTTTGTTTGTTTGTTTGTTTATTTTGGGGGTTTGTCTTGGTTGAGGTTCATTGAACCTCTTAGATTTGTAAGGTAATGTTTTTCCACCAAATTTGGGGGAGTTTTTAGTTATTATTTCTTCAGATAATTTTTTTCCAACTCCTTCATTTCCTCTAATGTAGGTTTTTACCAAACTATCTCATTATTGCACAGGTCTTGAGTTCTTATATTGCTTTCCGGTTTCTTTTCTTTTTTTTTTTTCTTCTCTCTTTTTATGTTTTTAGTCTGGAAAATTTCTGGTGATCTGTTGTCAATTTCACTGAATTTTTTTTCTGTCTCCTGTAATCTGCTTTTGAGCCTCCTAGCTAATTTTTATTTTAATAATCATTCTTTTGAGCTGTATTATTTCTCCTTTTGACTTAATTTCAACTTCTCCTTTGAGATGTTCCATTTGTGCCTTCATATTTCCTTCAATTCTTTGAACACATTTTTAATATCTATTGTGTAGTCTATATTCTTAATGTGACATCTGGCTCCACTTAGAGTCAGTTTCTGTTGACTTTTTATTCTAACTTGACCACTTCACTGGTCTTTGCATGTTTAGTAACTTTTGATTAAGTTTCAAAACTAAGTAAACTTTGAAAACTAGACCTTCTAGGTAATGTTGTGTAGTGCATGACTTCTTTCACGTGCTTTGAGAATTGTTGGGAACTTTTTAGTATTTAACTGATTTATGGTTATATTTATAAATATGTCATTTTCTAAGAGATTATTTTCATAGAAAGATTTCAGAAGTGTTATTGTCTTGGAATCAGACCTGAATTTTCTAAAGTCAAGAAGTCATTTTCTTCAATTTCATGAAGTTCGAATTATGCAGATAAAAACCCTATTATTTGGAGTTGCTCTCAGAATGATGTGTCAAAGTAAATTATGATTACCATTTATTAAGCATTTAACCCTGTGACATGTGTAGTGTTAAGCATTCTGTGTACATACTTGGATTAATCTTCACAGTAGCTTCAGTATCCACATTTTAGAAGTTGAGGAAATTAACCTTTTAACAAATTTCACACAGCTGAGTTGGAACTGTAAGATATAATCAGTTTTTCTGACTTCAGCGTCCTGACTCAGTAGATCTATGTTGTCCTATCTTTCATTTTTTGGGTCACTGTCATGTGATTTTTTTTTGTTTGTTTGTTTGGTTTTTTTTTTTTTTTTTTGGTACTGGGAATTGAAACAAGGCGCACTTGACCACTGAGTCGCATCTCCAGCCCTATTTTTGTATTTTATTTAGAGACAGGGTCTCACTGAGTTGCTTAGGGCCTCGGTAAGTTGCTGAGGATGGCTTTGAACTTGCGATCCTCCTGTCTCAGCCTCCCAAGTGCTGGGATTACAGGCGTGCGCCACCGCGCCCAGCTGTCTTGTGATTTTTAAAGGTAGATTTTTTTCGTTTGTTTTGGTCTTAATTATAATTTCTAATGATTTTGGTCAATAAGTTCGCCTTGGTCAAATTGGTCAAAACGGCATAACATACCTTTTTTTTTTTTTTTTCAGTTTAAAAAGTCTTTTTGACAAAGAAAGAACTAGAAGAGAGCCTTTCTTAGTCAAAAGTCTTTAATTTCTCTTTTACCTAGTAGACGATATAATCTTGTTTCAAATAGTCTTCACCTCTAGAATACAATAAGTTTGAACTGCAAGTGTTTTATAATTTGCTCCTTAAGGTATAAGTGTGGATATGTGTGTCTGTGTGTGGGAGCCTAAGTATATGATTCATGCTGCATACATGTATATTTGTGTAAAATATATGTTTGTGTACGTGTGTATATATATCTATGTATATATGTCACATATATACATAGATATATTCTATGTATATAGATATAGATATAGATATGTCACATATATACATAGATATATTCTATGTACATATTCTATGTGACATATATACATAGATATATGTATATCTCATTAACACAGATATAGTTCAGTAGGAAGTCTAGTGGAAACGGGAAAGAAAATTTAAAAATTATTTCTAGTCTGCTTCGTTGAATATTTTTTTAAAAGAAAGAAAATGATAATAGGATCATTGGCTTTGAAATTCATGACAAGATCAAAAACTATAATGCACATAAAGTCTTCAAGATATGCATTTTTGAAGCCTTACTTATCTTAATATAAACCTTTCATTGTAGGTTTATATTAAGCATTAAGTGATTGATTTTAAACAAACCATTTATTGAACTTCTCTATGGAAGGCATTATGCTAATAACAGGGCATACAACTATGCGAAATACTGTACAATCACTGTTCTCAGGTAGTTTATAGACAGATTATAATGGCATGGACAGATATTGCATGATTAAAGTTATTACTATTTTTTAGAGGAGAAGACAGATTTCAGTTAGATTCTTTCTATAACTTGTTAATGATTGGTTTTGGTGTTTTCAATTAATTGTTGATTTGCAGTAGGATTGATCAGCATTTCAGATGTCAGAAAATGAGTGATGTTTATATTTAATCACATAGCACTTAAAGCATTTAATCACTTTAATAGCTCTATACAGTGAACAACTTAATTTTTAAAAAAAAAATTCTGGAATTTCTTTTAAAAATTATATTTTGTATGGTAAGAGTTTAACCCATGAGCATCCTGGAACATTTCTATGACAAACTGTTTTTCTTAAGGTAAAGCCATTTAGGATCCAGATTGAACCAGACAACTCCTTATCCCTCTTTTCCTTCATTATTACTACATTTTTCCTTTATACTTGCCAGTTTCCTTTGAAAAATGCAGTTTTGTTTTTCAGAGTGGAAAAGCCACTGGCAGTGATTCAAGTGGTGTCATTGATCTCACAATGGATGATGAAGAGACTGGAGCTTCACAAGGTACTTAAATAGTAATGATAGTAAAGAGTATCTTGATACCGCTTTTTCCTCCTGTTACACTGTAATATTCTGTAATAAACATAGCTCTCCAATATTATGTTTGGTATATTTGTATCCCTTTTAGAATGAGTTTTTAAAATTGAGTTAAAAATTAGAAATCAAATCTTGAATGAATATGAACAAGGCCTAGAGGAAAATAGCGTCTAGCAGAATATTTAGTTTATTAGCACCTCTATATTTGTGGCTGTTATTTCACTTGATCCTTGCAATAAACCTAGTCATAGTCACTTTAGAGTTGAAGGAACTTATTAGACTTAGGAGAAGTCAGAATCAGTAAAGGACATGGGAATTGAGCCCTACTTTAAATGTATATGTGTGTGTGTGTTTTCTAATGTAGATAACTTGAAAGTATGTATGCATTTAATTTGGACAATTTGAATTAATTTATTTTAGTGTTACATAGATAAAAATGAAAATAATTTTAAGAAGCATTTACATCTTAAATCCTCAATAATATTCTGACTTAATGATATCTAGAAACTAAACTGGACATATATGAAGGCATATTCTCAATTGTTCTTTTGAAGCTTTAATAGATATTCCATGAATAAAAAAGTTTCATGGTTCGGGCTGGTGCTGTAGTTCAGTGGTAAAGCGCATGCCCAGAATGTGTGAGGCACTGGGTTCGATTCTCAGCCCCACATATAAATAAAATAAAAGTCCATCAGCAACTCAAAAAAAAGGAAAAAGTTTCGTGGTTAAAAATGCTTGGGAAGGGCTGGGAATATAGCTCAGTTGTAGAGTGCCTGCCTCGAAAGCACAAGGCCCTGGGTTCAATCCCCAGCACCACAAAAAAAAAAAAAAAAAAAAAAAAAAAACTTGGAAAATGCTGAGTTAGATTCAGTGTGTCTTTTCCTCAATGTAGACTTCTCTGAGTCTTTACTAACCTAATTTAGAATATAAATCTCTTAAATATGATTCATCATATAAAAGTATTTCTCAAACTTGTAGAAAATAATTTGGTTCACCGATTTATCTGTAAAACTCTGTGGTAATATTGAGTGCTTGTGGAAAATCTAGTAAGATTAGATGCTAAGTTAAGACATTAAACTTTTTAAAAACCTAAGTCATATTTTAGGGAATAAGATGCTTTACTTGGTTTTAGAGAAATAAAATTGAATAGCTATACAGTTGAGTATATATATTTTAAAAAAAAACCTAAGAACAATTTATACCATTCTCCATGGTTGATTGCATACCAGTATGATCATTCTGTTAAAGAGTTTCAAATTATTTGTATTGCTTTCACTCTTTTTTTTTTTTAATAGACAAATTTGACTATAATGAATCTGTAGAGGACAAAAATAAATGTAGGCTGTTTTTGAGATGACACACATAGGGCTGATTATAGATTAAAATGTAATGCAAGGGCTGGTGATGTGACTCAGTGAAGTTCCCATGAGTTCAATCCATGGTACCAAAAAAAAAAAAAAAAGTAAAGCAAGCAAAGTTTGTTTTGTGCTCTTGCCATTTCACTTTCTAACATCCATTGCCTCCTGAGGTCTCTTTGCATTGTTCTATCTTTAGGTACATGTTCTAAAATACATTATTCTCCTATATAACACCACATTAAATTATTAAAGTATCAGTCATAAAGCCTTAAATTTTATTTAGATTTAGGATGGATGAGGATCATTCTAAATAGAAAGGCTTTTGGCTTGTACTCCACATATTATATTATATAATGGTTTCCTATTCTTAAGAGATTTGTCTGAGATACAGACATTTATTTCCTAGGACATTTCAGACCTTTTTGGAGACTTTTTTTTTTACTACTGGATAGTGATGATCAGCGGCCATTTGTATTGTCAAACAGAAGAACCTAAACAACCTTGAGCAATTGGAATTCAAAATCATATTGTCAAACTCATCACTTTATAGTATTTATCTAGGAAAATTTTCTTGATGCAAGTGTGTACATACATAGATATGTATTCATACAAGCAATGAAATTATTCTAGTTGACGTGATACTCTCTTGAATCCAGAAGTTAAGATTCTTCCACTGAAGTAATAAAACAAACCAGTCAGGTGAGGTGGCGCATATCTGTAATCCCAGCAACTCAGGAGACTGAGGCAAGAGGATCACGAGTTCAAAGCCAGCCTCAGCAACTTAGCGAGACCCTAAGCAACTCAGTTAGACCCTGTCTCTAAATAAAATACAAAATAGGGCTGGGGATGTGGCTCAGTGGCAGAGTGCTCCTGGGTTCAATCCCCAGTTCCAAAAAAATAAATGAATGAATGAATAAGTAAAACAAACCAAATTCCTGGAAATGTGAGTTAGAATTGCTTTCAGAACAATAGTGAATTATTTAAATAGCTCCTGACTTGACTTTTAAATCCTCAAAAATACACATAATTAAAAAAGAAAGAAGTCATTCTTGGAGAAGTAGGTAAATGTGACATTCAAGTGGCAAGCGAAAATTAAACTCATCCATAAAGGAAAGACATGTATTTTCTAATTTTTCTTTCATTATTCATAACATGTCACTTTTAATTAACAGACCCCAAAAAGCTGAATCACACTCCTGTGTCAGCCCTGAGTTCTTCTCAGCCTATGTCTCGACCCTTGCAACCCATACAACCAGCACCGCCTCTTCAGGCATCAGGAGTGCCAACAAGTGGGCCATCTCAAACAACGATACACTTACTACCTACAGGTAAAATTGCTGAGTCATTGAGCAGAAGTTGGAGTTTTGCCTGTAAAAAATTATGACCGTAGAATTGAGTTGAAAGATTATATAAAAAATTAAGAATAATTTTCATTGTTATTTTGAAGGCAATGTATGTCTTTTTAAATGCAGTATAATTTAGTGTTGCTGATTGTCTTAAGTAACATTACTGTCAGAGAATGATTATAAAGAGGACTTTAATCTATATGTCTTTGTCATTTACCCCTGTAAAGAACAGAGATGACATAGTTTCTCTGGGAGGACCAGTTATAATAATTATGCTCAAGTAAATCCAAGATATAATTGACTGATCAAGCAAGAATTTTTTGGTGGTTCTTAACTTGAACTAGTTTAACTGGTCGAACACACTCTCAGCCATCAGGACATAAATGTGTATATTCTACTTTCTTACAGTTCAAGAAACTGTAAATAAGACATTTTCAAGATACAGCCTGTATCACCTTAAACTGTTTAGAACTCAGTCAAGACAATTTTTTTCCTTTTTAATCTGTTGCTTGGAAATTTATCTGCAAAGTACTTATAATTTCTTATTAAGGAAAACATTGAATTAAGATGGGATTTTATCCAATGAAATTTATACTTAGAATTCTGGAGTAATTTGTAGGAAAAGGAATATTTTCTAGAGGTTTAGCAAACCATTCATTAATCTTTGAATGATGAAATTATTTTTGATATAGTAAGTGCATGATGGTTTGTGTAGTTATTACTGTGTAAATTTGTTGGACTTCAGAATTCTAGATGCGTACCAGAATTTCTTACCTGCTAAACTACATTTTACCTTTTTGGCCTTGCTTATATAAGACTTACATAAAATAGTGTGCTTATATAAGACTAATTTTAGTGAAATTTGTATTGGTTCTCATATTTGAATACCATTGTTTCATCTAAAAAGACGGTTAGTATTAAACCCAACCTTAGAAGCTATGTTACCTGTGTTTCTATACATTTATACAAAGTTACAGTAACAATTACCTATCTAATTGAGATATTTTAGATGGAAATGTCATTATGCAAATATATGAACAGCATAGATAATGAAAAGAGAAGTCTTCCTTATGTTGTTTATTTCCTTTTCACAATGAAAGTTGAAGATATGTAAAGACTGAGGAGTCTTCAGTTGGTTTTGTGTGTGTGTATGTGCGATTTTTGGCTGTGCTGGAAATCAAACCCAGGGCTTCCTATATGCTAGGCAGTATTCTACCATGAGCTGCACATCAGCCTGAGTTGTCTTAGTAAGGAAACCTTTCTTTTTTAAATATCATTCAAATAGTTACCACATGATCCTTGCTAAAATTTGATTCTAATTCATAGAGTTATTAGCAAGAAAATGTTAACTTTTAAGAATCATCATTTTTGAGCTGAATACAGTGGCACACACCTGTAATCCCAGTGGCTCAGGAGGCAGAGGCAGGAGAATCACAAGTTCAAAGCCAGCCTCAGCAAAAGCGAGGTACTAAGCAACTCAGTGGGACCCTGTTTCTAAATAAAGTACAAAATAGGGCTGGGGATGTGGCTCAGTGGTCGGTCGAGTGCCCCTGAGTTCAATCCCCAGTACCAAAAAAAAATAAAAAGAATCACCATTTTCTCAGACTAGTGACAGGTACCTGTAGTCCCAGCTATTGGTGGGGACTGAGGCAAGAGAATTGCTTTAGTCCAGGTGTTTGAGGCCAGGCTAGACAAAATAGTAAGACCTTGAGACCCCGGCTTTTAAACAGAACACATTAGTGTATTTTCATTCTGTGAGTGAATAGAGACTCATTTTTTTGATAAGTATCAGTTAATATTACTCAAGGTATAATAATGTTCTCTAGAGGAGGTTCCCAGAATAAAGGAGGAAGAAAATGTGAATGTAATAGCTGGCCAAAAACATAGGTTGGTTCACTTGATAATAACAAAAATGTGAATGACAATAGCTTGCACTTTCATGAACTGAAATATAAAGATACTCTTTTAGATCTATACCCCTTGGTAAAAGACCCTATAGGGCCTATAATTTTAGGAATAATTTAGTATTGAAGAGGGACAAATTATTATTTAAAAGCATTCCTATAGCAAAGATACTGTTAATCTAGATATATATATATATATATATATTTTTTTTTTTTTTTTTTTAATCTTAACATGCTTGTTATTTAGTCAAACCAAAGAGTGGGAAGGAAATTAGATGTGGTTGAATTGCTCTTCTGAAGCTTGGATTTTAGTGTTACTCTTAATTTTGGTTGACCTTGTTATTTATACCTTGCAGGTTTACAAAGGACACCATTATCTCTATCTTATAGTTGGTTAGATTTTATGCAAAGATAATTATTGTGTAATATAGTTTGCATAACAGAATTTACTGCTTTCTTAATATCTTTTTGCCTTTGTTAGCTCCAACCACCGTGAATGTAACACATCGTCCAATAACTCAGGTGACCACAAGACTCCCTGTACCAAGAGCTCCTGCAAACCATCAGGTGGTTTATACAACTCTCCCAGCACCACCAGCTCAGGCTCCCCTCCGAGGAACTGTTATGCAGGGTCCTGCTGTTCGTCAGGTCAACCCTCAAAACAGTAAGTCTTTTCTTATAATGTGGCTCTAAAGTTTATGTAGTTCTTTTAGCATTTAGTTGGAGTGGCTTATATTGATTGACATTAGACTTTGCAAAAAGTGCTTATAATATCATATTAAAATAATTATAAGTTCAAGAGATCTGTTGTACAACATAGTTATAGAGTATAATTGATAATGTATTTATTGTATACTTGAAAACTGGTGATAGAAATCTTATTCTTTCTATAAAAACATTATGAGTATCTGAGGTAATGTATGTTAATTAGCTTGATATAACCATTCCATAATGTATATATATTTCAAAACATACTGTGCACCACAAATATATAGTTTTTCAATTAAAAATATTTTTTAAATGGCAAAAAAAAAAAACTAATTCACTTTTCTTTCCTTAGGAAAGTTACCCAGAGAAGGTTGGATATGTGGACTATATGACTTGTGCTATGTGTGTTGTTTTCAATTTAATTTTAATTATTTATGGCCTGCCCATACCTTCATAGTACCTTACTTGATGTATAAGCCGTACTCCACTCTGTTAAAGAAACTAATAAAACTAGTTATAACTAACTCTTTTATGTTCAAGTGCCTAATAAAAGTGGATACGTTCAATTGTGGCTTAACTCGGAAGATTGAATTTATTGTAAAAGCTTCCAATGAGAAACTCGTAAGGGATATAACTTACATGCTATAGTAACTATATTTATTATATATTATATTTAAAATACTATATATATTTTAGTTGAATTTATCATATAAGCACAAGTTGTATGAAAGGTATATTTAAAATTTAAACAAAAGGTGAACTACCTATGAACTCTCTACCAGATGATGAAATAAGCTTTGCCAGTAACCTGCAGGCCCTCCAGTATGCCCTTCCCTATTGCATCCTTTTGCCTTTTCTTTTATCATCCTTGCTTTTCTATTGGTCATTCTGCTTTAAAGATTTTGTCACCATATAGGTATTTATACATTAAACACACACACAAACACATATAAACGTACGTATGCATCCATACATATATGTGTGTGTATTTATAAAGCTTATTTTTGAAGCACTTAATAGCAAAGACAAATAGGTGTTTAAAGAAACTACAATAATGCCATTATTATATGGTGGCTTCCAGAAGAAATTAAACCAATTAGTCACTGGATCATTGTCTGACTTTAACTTTCTCAAGTTGATAAGAACCTTCTCTTGGACAATCAGCTGAATAAAAATGAGGTTTGGGAAACTAGGGTCACCACAATTCAGGGCATGTTGTGGCAGAACTATGATATGGTCCAGCTACTGAAAATATGGCTGAAATGTGGTTGGGACAGTATATGGCTCTGTATTTTCTCCTTCTGTTGCCCTGGAATATGTCTTAGCAATTTTCTTTGTGGCTAAAATGAGTATCCTCAGCTGATCAGCAGGACATGGAAAAAAGGAGAAACAATTAACTCAAGACAAGGATGACTTTCTTGAAGCTTTCTGTTCTAGCTGGAAATGTAAGTGATGACAGGAATCTTTATAAAGACAAATTCAGTTTGCCTTTTGAGTCACACCGTTTTTTGTTCATAGTCCTCCTGGTAGGAATAGATGTATTTCTTTCTGTGGTAGATATCCTGTTGTTATATCTCATGTCTGTCTTGCTTCATTTTTTTTGTTTGTTTTTTTGTTTTTTGTTTTCTTATATCAGTGACACACATAATTCAGTGGGTACTTGAGGAATGGTTTACAGAAGTTTGTATTTTTTGAGTGCTTGCAAATTACGAAGATTTCTTTATCCTCATGCTTAACTGATAATTTGGCTGAGTATTGACTTCTAGGTTGGAAATACTTTTCCTTCTGCATTCTAAAAACATTGCTTCACTGACATCAAGTGTTGAATTAGTGTTCTACCAAATTTACAGAATTCTGATGTTATCCCTTAATTTTTTATAGGTGTTACAGTTCGAGTGCCTCAACCAACCACATGTGTTAAAAATATTGTTTCACTGACATCAAGTGTTGAATCAGTGTTCTACCAAATTTACAGAATTCTGATGTTATCCCTTTTTTTTTTTTTTTTATAGGTGTTACAGTTCGAGTGCCTCAAACAACCACATATGTTGTAAACAATGGACTAACTCTGGGATCAGCAGGTCCTCAGCTCACAGTGCATCACCGACCACCACAAGTGCATACTGTAAATGTTGATGCTTGGCTTTATAAAATTCTCAACTATAAAGCTTTTAAATATCATGTAGTTAGAATTTTTTCTTTCAAGAAGCAGTACCAAAAAGAAATGACAGATCTTTCTGCTCTTCCAGTAGGAATTCATTTTAAAAAATTGATCTTACCATTTTGATTAAATGTTGTAGGGTTAATGATCATTGAGTTTGCTTGTGGTGTCCAAATAGTATTTTTCATTTTTTCATGTTCTAACTTTATTCTTTCGCTCAAAATCTTATATCAGTCCTAACTACTGTATTATCATTAATTTATTGTTTTAAATAATCCACTGGTTTAGAAAATTCATTTGTTAAGGCGGAAGAAACCAAAGCTTTATCCTTAGATTTAGCCTCTCAAACAGTGTCAAATTATTATGTGACATGATCATGATAGTGTTGATTGGAATGGACTATAATGATAATTGCTATGCTGGCTTTAAGAGGGGAAGGCAAGAGATTGGGGCTGATATTACCTATTTCCTAGGGTAACATCTCTTTTTAAATACTCATAGGAATGCCTAGCATTTTTGAGTGTTTAACATGTTCCATACATTGTTAATAACTGGGAGTTATTAACTATTGCATTGTTCCTAACCTAGGAGTCCTTTGGGACTGCTACCTAAAGGACTTTTAAAACTTTTTTATTATAGATGTGGCACATGTTCACAAAGTTTGTTAACCAACCTAAGGATCCATGCATTCTAGCTCTATAGTCTTCGTTCTTAACAGCTGTGATTTTTATTATTTCACTATAGTGGAAAAAGTAATATCAGTGGAGCACTTACTATATGCTAAGTACTTTACATGCATTATTTTATTTAATCCTCACAATCCTATGAGTAATAAAATTATTCTTCTTCTTTTGGGAAGAAAATGATATGCTTTGTCACAAGATGTTAAATGGGTGATTGGTGTCATTACCTAAGCTAGTAAGAGCCTTGACCAGAAGTAGTATATTCGTAGCACCTCTAGAGTATTCACAGTGCTTCAACTCTGGCATTTGGGTATGTGGCAAATAGGTTATTACTGTTGTTTGCATTTACAAATAAGTTTTTATTACATATTCCTTCAAAAAACAAAAGCAAAAATCTCATTTATAGTACTTTATAAATTTTATAACCCACCAGAGCTTTTTACAATTTAAAAAAATTTTAAAAGTGAAATTTATTGTGTACTTTCTTAAAATGAACTGTCTCACCAGAGAAATAGACTTTTCTTTTTTAATTTAATTTATTTTGATTCATTGTACACAAATGGAGTTGTGTACAACTGTTGTATCTCTGGTTGTACCCGAAGTAGAGTCACACCATTTGTGTAATCAGACATGTACTTAGGGTAATGATGTTTGTCTCATTCTTTTTCTTTCCCTAGTCTTTTCTTTTAGTTTTATTTTAGTGCAATTTAAAAAAACTTTTAATAGCTATTTTCAAACATATATGAAAGAAAGAACAGTATAACCACTCCTAAATACTGATAACCCAATTTTGACAGTTATCAGCATATGCCAGTTTTATTTCATCTGTATTGCCATCTACCTGTTCTTTCATCCAGGCATACACTTGATTGTTTTTGAGCAGATCACTGATGCTATGTTATTTTTTTCTAAAATGTGAGTTATAACCACCACTGCAGGGGCAGGGGTTGTAGCTCAGTGGTAGAGAACTTGCCTAGCACATATGAGGCACTTGTGCAATCCTCAGCACCACATAAAATAAATAAATAAATAAATAAATAAATAAATAAATAAATAAATAAATAAATAAATAAATAAAATAAAGGTGTTGTGTCCATCTGCAAAACAAAACAAAAAACTCCACTGCAGTGGCAAAAACAAATACTCATTTGACTTAAATAGTTTTGAGATATGAGCAGATTCAGAATCATAAAAATTTAAGAATGAAGAGGGATTTTATAGGCCATTTAAGCTATTATCAAACTCCTAAAACTCCTGTGCTCCCTCCAGTCGAAGGCTAGCTATATGTTTGTTTAATGTTATTTACTTAAGTGATTAAGTCACTTTAGGAAAAGAGAATTTTAGAGGAAATATAGCAACATGACCAGTACTCAAATCAGTTCTTCAGTTCTACTTTAGTTTTCAATGTATTATTTAGCATACCTTTTTATTTATTTATTTATTTATTTATTTATTTTGCATTCTTATTGTATGCACATCACTGGTACTAAGCTTTACATGGAGATGCATTTTTTTCATAGACAACAGTTTTGACTATGCATATTAACAGGATTTAGTATGATATTTCCATATATGCATATAACATATACTAATCAAATCCACCTCCCCTTTTTCACTCTACCCCCTCTCATACACCCTTCCCAATCTTTACTAATCACTATTCTGTTTTCAAGTCAACTTTCTTTTAAGTAATTTTATCTTTTCAATGAATTGACAATTTTGTTTTGTTTTGGTTTGGTTTGGTTTTGGTATTTGGTTTATTTCTGTTATTTGTTATTCCTTCCTTTAAATTTGATTTTTGTTTGTTCTTGTTTTCTGAATCCTTGAGATTTATCATTAGGTTGTTTTTATTAAAACCTTACATTTTTTGGTGTAGGTATTCATTGTTATAAACTTATCTCAGTATTGCTATTGCTGCATTCCATAAGTTTTGATGTATTTTCATGTTCATTTGCAGTGAGAAATCCTGACTTTCCCGGTGGCTTATTGTTGGTTCAAAAGTGTGTTGTTCAGAATATTTCATGATTGGTGTAATTTCTAAAATGTCCTTTGCTGTTGACTTCTGATTTTATTCCATTGTTATCAGAAAAGATAGAGGATACGATTTTAGTTTTTTTACATTTTTTTTCCTGTGGCCTAATATGTTGTCCAATCTAGAGAAAGTTCTATAGGCTGATGAAAACAATTATACTCTGGAGCTATTGTATGAAATGTTCTCTAGATGTCTGTTAAGTATATGTGATTTGTAGTATAGTTTAACTTTGACGTTTCATTAACTCTTCTGTCTGAATGATCTCTACATTGATGAAAGTAAGATGTGAAATTCCCAACTGTTATTGAATTGGAATATATCTGTTCTTTTAGGTTAAAAAGTGTTTGTTTTATAAAATTGAGTGCTCTGACATTAGGTGCATATAGATTTATAATTTTTATATATTTCTTGCTGAATTGATCCCTTGAACATTATATATAGTGATCTTCATCTTTTTTTGGTTTTTGTCCTTTTTTTTTTTTGTCAGCTATAAATACAGCTATTCCTGCTAGCTTTAGCATTCCATTTGCTTGGAATATCATTTCTATCTTTTTTCAGTCAGTATGTGTCTTTACTGATAAAGTGAGTTTCTTGTTGGGTTTTGGCTTTTTATTCATTCAAGCAGTGTATATATATTTTTTAATTTTTTGTAATTATAGATGGACAGAATAAATGCCTTTATTTTATTTATTTATTTATTTTTATGTGGTACTGAGGATTGAACCCAGTGTCTGATACATGCTAGGTAAGCACTCTGCCACTGAACTACAGCCCCAGTCAGTGTATATCTCTCTTTTTTTTTTTTTTTTTTTGCGGTGCTGGGGATTGAACCCAGGGCCTTGTGCTTGTGAGGAGAGCACTCTACCAACTGAGCTATAACCCTGGCCCCATGTATATCTTTTAATTGAATATTTTTAGTTTATATTCAATAATTATTGATCATAATAATACATTTTTTTTATTCTCTTCTAGTTGTTTTTCTTCCTTTCTTATTCATCTTTGTGGTTTAATAGTATTTTATATTGATAACTAACTTTTTGGGTATTTTTGTTTCCCCTTGTGTTTCTCCTCTTCTAGTGGGATTAATATTTTTGTATGCTTTCATGATGGTAATTATCTTTCACTTCTGGATGTAGGACTTCCTTAAAGTATGTTTTTGTCAGGCTGTTGTGAATTCCTTCCATTTTTGCTCATCTTGAGGCCTTTATTCTTCATTCTAAAGGGTAGCTTTGCTGGGTATAGTAATTTTGCTTAGAAGTTATTTTCTTTCAGGGCTTAGAATGCATTATTCCATTCCTTCCTAGACTGCAGAGTTTCTGCTAACAAATTTGCTGTTAGTTCAATGGGGATACCCTTAAATGTGACTCAGAGCTTTTCTCTTGCAAATTTTAGAATATTTTCTTTGTCTTACACTTTTGATAGCTTAAACATAATAAGGCATATTTTTGTTTGTTTTGTGGTACTGGGGATTGACCCCTGGGCCTCATGCATGCTAAGCAAGCACTCTACCACTTAGCCATATCACCTGCCTGACGTGGAGATATAAAAAAATATCTTTAGATCTTCAGTATTTAATATTTAGTTTATACAAATTATTCACATGGTGAAATTGTGCTGGGAATTGAACCTGTGGCATCCTCCTTGTTAAGTATGCACTGAGTTACATCCCCAGCCTTGAATATATATTAAAACATTTAAGTAAATTTCAATTAAGAAAATTGTTATTTGTTATATGACTTCCAGTATAAAGTCAGTGAGCCAAAGATATGTTCCACTTGGAGAAAAAGTCACTCATATCCCTTCTTTCTGGTCCTCACCTATTATCTTAACACTCAAATATTATAATAATATTTACAATAATGATGATATTGTTCCTGTGTTAGATGCAGTATTAGGACTTTTTAAAGTTAGCATCATGCTTTTTCATCATCTGACCTTAACCTACCTTTCCAAATTTTAATATTTTTTTTTTCCCTTCACATACCCTGTGGCCAAGAAAAAGTTGTTCTGGCCTATAAATCCTCTCACTTTCCTATCCCTATGCCTTTGCTCATGCTTTACCTATTCACTGAAAGGTACATAAGTATTTCTGCATCTCTTAAGTCCTATCTTTCATGGTCCAATTTAAATATCATCAATTTCATGCAAACTGACCAAGGACATAATATGCATTCAGTATTAAATACACTTACTCATAAGACTATGGTGCTGTCTTTATATGGCAAAGAGTTTTAAAATGAAAGTATAGTGCTGTACTTCATATCATATGATAAACTTTCACATGTGATTTTAAAGAATGTTGTGTTCAAGTGAGAATCTATAGAATAGTGAATTAAATCAAATTAATTTGTTAGAAGTATATGATCTACTTGCACCTTATAGTGTCTTTTTTTGGGGGGGGCAGTATTGGGGATTGAAACCCAGGGGTACTTAACCACTGAGCCACATCCCCAGGCCCCTGTTTTTTTTTATTTTATTTTGAGACAGTCTCACTGAGTTGCTTAGGGCCTTGCTAAGTTGCTGAGGCTGGCTTTGAACTTGGGTTCTCCTTTGAACGTGAGATCCTCTTGCCTCAGCCTCCCAAGCCACTGGGATTACAGGCATGTATACCACCATGCCTGGCTTATGGTGTCTCCTAAAATTATATGCCATTAGCAAGAGCTTTTTATTTCCCAAGAAAAACTCAGTATTTTAGGTCTCAGGAGTATTAGCACAAGTAACCTTAACACCATTGTTTTGGGTATGACTGGTTATAAATCACCAAATAGAACTTGCCAAATTTGGTGTGGTGTCCCCCACCAGTTTATGCAAAATGATCTGTTTATGTGATATTTAGGGTGTCTTAATTCTAGCATTCTAAAATAGTTCTTTCTGTGATCACTGTTAAACAATGTGATTCTTCTTTTGTTAGGAGCCCCCACGCCCTGTGCACCCAGCACCCTTACCAGAAGCCCCACAACCACAGCGTCTGCCCCCAGAAGCTGCCAGCACCTCTTTGCCTCAGAAGCCACACTTGAAGTTAGCCCGAGTTCAGAGTCAGAATGGCATTGTATTGTCATGGAGTGTCCTGGAAGTGGATCGAAGCTGTGCTACCGTGGATAGTTATCATCTCTATGCTTACCATGAGGAACCCAGTGCCACTGTGCCCTCACAATGGAAAAAGATTGGGGAAGTAAAGGCACTTCCCTTGCCCATGGCTTGTACTCTCACCCAGTTTGTATCTGGCAGCAAATACTATTTTGCAGTACGAGCCAAGGACATTTATGGACGCTTTGGACCTTTTTGTGATCCTCAGTCAACGGATGTGATCTCTTCTTCCCAGAGCAGTTAAACCTTGGAGCCTTTATCTCTTCCTCTTTTAAAAGTTCCATCTTTTGGTCTTGTTTTTAATCTTGTGCATGATACCTAATGTAAAATCCACATTGTGCAAGATTTCTTGGACAGAGGTGTGTATACACTACGTTTGTTTATAACCAGAAGTAAAATAAACTCAGCCCGTAAAGCAAGAATCTTCTCCCAGACAATTCAGCTTCAGGGTTTTGAAATGTAAATGTGTGTATCTTGCTTTAGTTTTAAGGCTAGGGATATTGTATGCGTGTGTGTGTGTGCGTGTGTGAATTTTTGTGTTTTTTTTTGCTTCATTTTGTTTTTTATTTGTTTATTGCAGTGGAAACTACCATTTTCATTCTTAAATTTACCTCTTTTAGTATGAAGTAGATTAAATGTCTGAGGTATGTAACTGGCATAATTCTGCTTCCAGGGGATCTATAGGATCAGAGTTAAGTGATTTAAACTGAATCTAAACAAAACTCAAAGAAATAAAAAGCAAATTCACTAGTTTAAAATAGGTTAATTTGAACAGAGGAAAGGAGTTATTCATCTTTTGTTGCTTCTTCAACTTGTTTATTTAAGTGAAAAACATCTGCAGTGACCCCTTCCCCTTTCCTAACCTGGCTTTTATGTTTATTTTGTGCCTTACAGATTTACTATAGAATAAACATGGCCATATGTTCACTGTTGTTTACCCTCTTAGCTTTTCAACCTTTATTTCTCCATTATCTCCACAAAATATACAACACACCCCCCTCAAGTAAGTTTAAACCAAGGCCTTTATGTATACATAGGTATGTGTGTATGTATATGTACATATACATATGTATAGCTTTTTTTTTCCTCCCTTATCTATGGCATTACCATATTTAACTTCAAAAACTTGACTTGCTATTTTCTTCTATAGATACTTTTATTTAAGGGTATTATTTAACTCTTCATAAAATGGACCAAGAGAAAACCATATTGTTTAAGAAAATCTGCCATCATACCTATTCCATGTTGCACACTATATTAGACATTATGAAAACAATTCTAGTATACTTAATCACCCATAGTGCAGTAGTATTTCAAGGGAAATGAACAGTAAGATTCACCAAATATAGTGAGCTAATATATCAAGAGGAAAGTTCCATTTCCTCTTGTATTCTCATGTCATTCTTACCGTTTTAATCTTTTAACTTTGTTTTGATGGTGCCAAGTTGAATCTGATTTTAGCCTTTATCAGCTTTGGAGAGAATTTAAAATATATTATTTTAGGTCATTTTGTATAACAATTAAATATAACATCTTGTATATCTCCATTCCTCTTCAAAATTAGTGAAATTCAACTTAGGTCATGGATTTTCAGTATGTATCAGCTGTACTGGTTAACAGGTTGGTGTTTTGAGTATAGATAGTTTTTAGGACAAGAGGTCTGGGTCAAGTTTTAGGAATGAGAGTGCAACTGGAAACACTTTGAAAAGTATTCATGGAGCTTGTGAAATCACTTAAAATCTTTACTTGTGACATTTGAATTCATACTTTTTCCTTCTCAAAATAAATTGGTCATCTATTTTTTTTCCGGAATTAATAGAGAGGAGCTATCCTTTTTATCAACACTGTTTTGTTTATAACTTTGATGGCTTAAAATAGGAAATATTCTCATTGTAAAGAAATTTTCTTTAGAGACTTTGCACTGGTCATTGTATTTCACCTTAAGCGTGAAGTTTGATTGATGATGAAGAAAGCTTACAAGTTGCCAAAATGTAAATGCACCTAACCTTCCTTTCACTCTCAGAAAATGAGACCACAATGCGAATTAGAGTTTTCCACAAGTCAAATTAGCTAACCAACTATGTAGATATTACTCATTCTAGGGCAAATGATGATGACAATAAAGTTGCCAATGTATGGCAATAAAAATTTCAACAGGAGGAAGATTATCTTCTAGATGTATATGAGCAACCTATCTATATCTGCATGCATATATGTTTTTACCTGAAGTGGTTGCAATGTTGATGTGTTCAAGATCATTCCTATCTGCAGAACAGAAAGCCCACCATGTTCAAAATTGTTCTTTATTGACGGGTTTTATGGTCATGTGGTAATAATTTGCTTACCTAGCCTACATAAGGTTCCCTTAATGAATATTTGTATTTATATTTAACAAATCTTGCTTTAAGTTTTCTAGTATTATTGAGCAGGTGAGGAAAGGCCAGTAGAATGAAAATGTTTAATTATTTTAGCCTATATTCGGTATTTTCTGTCAAACTAAGTGCTCAAATAGTAATTCTAAAAGTAGATTTACTACAGAAAATACCTGAAACTTATTTTATTCCAGATGGTGGAAGGAAGGTATAAAGAGAGATCGTAATTATTTACAGAAAAAATATATTTATTATAAGATGGTCTCCTCAAATTAACCTGCCATGGGATTAATGGGCAGTAGCCACATTGGATTTACTGAAAGGGACTAAGGCTAGAATGCTAGGCTTTTATTTGGGGCAGGTTTAAATGTCGATGAGTGCTGGCTTTTTGTTATCTTTGGAAGAGAATGGAGGACTCAACTAGAAATAGCTAATGATAATATACTTTTTAGTAGCAGTTCATACTCCATGGTTCTTTTTTTATTTGATGATATCTTTTCACAAAGTATTATAAACAAGCTCAATTATCCCATTTTGGGAATGCAAGTTTGCTACATTTTTAGCCTGACAATACTTGTATAGGTATTGCCTTATTGGAAATCCTGGAAACTTCTGGTATTTCAACCTGAAATGTAGGAATGATTATATGACAACAGTAATGTTTATTACTCTCTACTTTGAACTTTGTCAGAGTAATTTTCACCTGTTTTAAGTGTGAGCAAACCTCTTTTTAAATTATGTTCTTGCTAGTAAATATATAAATGGCATACAAAGACAATATCTGTTGTTAACTGTTAACTTTATGAGTTAACTATATCCTCCATTTCTCTGGACTCACTTTTACTGTTTCACACAGTATTTAACTTTATGAGAGAAGTAGAGAGCTTTCTTCCTTGAGCAGTGAATATTTGTTCGGATACCATTTGCCTCACAGAGAGATGTTCCCCACTCCCCCCATTCCCATTGCCCTGAAATAAATACCTTGAAAAAAGTGACCTGAAGCAAGGAGCTTAGAATCTTACTTAGGTGCATCTCTCTGCAGAAGTCTCACAGCATTGTATAAATGTTAACTTAGTTTTTCTTGGTTTTTTGCTTTAAATATTCTCCGAATTATCATTTATGCAGCAAAGTTAGTGTCAATATTCCATGATAGGCATTTATCTTGTTCCATGAGTTCTCCAGTACTGTATAAAGTTAACAAAATAATAGCTGTAGTATCTCTCACTTACATATACTGTGATCTCAGCACAGTATAGGATACTACAGATACCTTCCAAGTATTCTCTCTGACTTTCCTTCTTGGGCCATGTCAGTGTCCTTAGTATCTTAAGATTTCATTGTTGTTTTTGTTGTTGTTGTTGTTGTTGTTACTGACTTCTTGTTGGCCTGTTTTATTCTAATTTCCAGAAAACCTGTGTCCCAGTATTAGATTATTGCAAATAATTATCTAAAACCAATACGTGATTCTGCTTTTCATAACTATTTACTGGGCAAATGCTGTTTTTTGTTTGTTGGTTCGGTTTGGTTTGGTTTTTCTGAGATACACACACACACACAAGAAAACAGTAATTCTCCTGAGGCATTGTTAGTATGGCACACTTACCTAATTCCTGAAACTCATTTATCCCCTTCAGCCAGGGAGAAAGGGGAGGAATAGGATAATACATGTTTTGTATTCTCACCTTCACATGATTCTTATGTCAAAATAAACTTTTTTTATTTGTGAGTCAACTAAATACCTGTCATTTACATTTAAATGCTGTCTCTTTATTTTGTAAATAAGGTAACTGGGCAATCAAACATCTTTTGGGGATCCTGGCTTTAGTATTTTATCAACCATTTCAAAACTAAATATAAGTATAAATTCTTTTGTAGGAAGCTTGCATCCTGATTTTTGTTTATTTCAGTTGAAAGTGTAAATAAGACAATGTAAGACCTTCCTAATGTCTAATATTAACTGGGCTATGGAAAGTTGCCCTGTTTTTATTAGGTTTTGAAGGTTTGTGTCTTTTTTTTTTTTTTTTTTCTTAAATGTACAGTAGAGTGGCATCTGTTTAAGTGTTAACTGTAGTGGGGTTTTGTCCAACAAGCCTGAAATTTATACTTTGAAATAAATGACTGGGTTTTTAACATTCTGAGTACTCTTGATTCATTCTATTATCAGCCCTTGTAGTTTTTTTCTTTTGAAAATCTCCTACCTTGTTTTCAGTCACCCCAGTATATACTGCACAGTATGACTTATTTCACCTCCTGAGCAATTCCATAGCATTCAAACCACATGTAATTTTCTCACTCAAAAGAAAAGTTCTATGCAGAATTGCTGTCAGTATATGATTGCTTTTAACTAATGGGGGACAATAGTAAGGCTTACTATATTATGCGCCTAGCCTGTACCACACAGACTCAACTAATGCCTATTGATGAACAGAGAAATCACCAACTGCTTCACCATCCCCTAAGACTTTGTCATTAAGCATATCCAGCCAGGAGAAATAAAACATTGAAGGAGTACAAGTTGTTAGTACTCTGGAAATGCTACTCATCTCAGGTTCGATTCCCTAGAACTTAGTCACATGGCACAACTACCTACGGGGGTCTGGGAGATGTAGTCTAGTCTCTGCAGGCATAAAAGAATAATAGTGGATTTTGGTAAATGAAAGTGGTTTTTGCTGTACTATTATACGTTAGCTTGTATGCTGAAGCCTAGTATTGTTACGTTATGCATGTAAAAAAGTCAGTGGAAAATTAAAATGACAAACTGAATTTAATATATTTTATTAAGAATAGTTCTGATGGGGAAAGCAGCTAAAATAGAGCCTTTGGTATCTTGTTTTCAGCGTTCTGTTCCCTCATCTCCCTCCTTCATTTTATGTCAATTTTCAAAACTGGTTTCATGGTAATAAAATCAAAGTTGTAGACTTCTGGCATGCCCTGATGCAGAGTTTTGTTGAAACGGTTCCAACGAAAAACAGGGAGGCCACCTTGTACTGTGGGACCACTAATGGCATAGGCTGTGTACTGAGATGCTAGGTAGATATCTGCCACCTGGAAAGAGAGGGGAGAGAGATATTTTAGAAAACCATTTGGGAAAAAATTTGACTAAATGTATGCTTTTATTTTCACCCTTCTCTTTCCAAAGTCACAATATTAGCATCCTTTAAGACAAAAATTTCCTATAAGAAGTTTCATATCTATAATATACTCTTCTATATCCATTTGGCATTTAAGTATGTATGTATTGACTGCGAAGAAAGGAGGTCTGCATGCTTCTTCATATTCAGAAATTGTACCTCCACAACTTATTTTTAAAGCCCCTTAACCCCTCTGTGACTGTTTTTCATATTTTTCATTTGTAAAATTGGCCAAACCTTTTCATAGGATTTTCAAGAGAATTAATGAAAGCAGTGCTTTGAGAAGTACCTAGAATATGTTAAGTCCTCAAAGTTATTAATCAGTCAGTAATGAGTTTTAAAGTAGAAGGAACTATCAAAAAATGAGGTCCATGGTTCTTGCAAACACCTAACCACCAGGTAACAGCAGATCTTAATCTTGGAGGGGAAGAAAATCCTTTGTTCAAAATGGCTCTAAAGAGAGAATCAGGGGCCGAGACCATAGCTCAGTGGTAGAGCACTTTGCACTGGATTTGATCCTCAGCACCACATAAAAATAAATAAAATAAAGGTATTGTGTCCATCTACAACTAAAAAATTTTTTAAAAGTTATATTCTTAACATCCTTTGACAGAATTTGAAGATGGAAGCTGGGCTGGATTCTTGCAGGCAAGACAGCAGTGATTTTTTTTGTGTCTATTCTGGGACAAATACAACATTTCATTGCTGAATGTTTGCAAATACTATGAAATATGCAAACATTTGTTGGGGCTTCATGAGTGCTAGGCTCTCTACATTCCTCCCCCCATCCCCACCACTACCTTTTTCTACATTACACAACATTGAACATCATTAAGACTAAACCTTGCCTTCCTCAAGTAGTGAAAAAGAGGTTGAGCTGTTGCATTTCCTGTGTAAGAATTAGACTGAAAAATAAATGTATAAGTGATGTCAGCAGTCTAAGCCAATGATTGAATTTGTTCACTTTTTGAAAGTTTTCTTCCATAATTTAGGACAGGTGATGCAAGTGAAAAGAACATATACAAGCCAAAAGTGCAAAAAGATGATCTAGAATGATTCTGTCCACCAACCAGTTAACTTCTACTCCTGGACATCCCAAAATCATAGATAAACTAGCAAGCAGCTCTCTGATGGAGAAGACCCTGGTTTTTAAAGTTTGCTGATTTCCATGGTATAAATCTGCCCACTTTGACTGATTTTAAGCCATCAGTATGTCAACTAACAATTAGTTCTTGTATGCCATATGAGTGGGCTTCAGCACCCTACTGCAAACTACAATATGAGGCCTATTACAATACTTATCAATTCTAACATGGTGGAAACTCTTTAGGGTTTTGGGCACCTGGTCTAGTAACTCCTGTGCCTTCAATTAAATTCAATTCATGTTTGATGTGAAATCACGCTGCTCTCAATAATATGTTCTTTGAATTTGGGACCAGTCTGGTAAAACTTACCATCATCACTACCATCGTGATTATGTACATTTATAAATACTACATTCTGTTCAAAACATTTTATGGATATTAAAAATTTGTTCTTCACAAGACATTAAGAGGTAAGTACTGTTGTTTTCATTTTACAAAGGAGGCAATAGAAACATTACAAAATTGTGAGATTTACTATTATGTGGCAGAGGAGACTTGTAGTTAGGCAATGAGATCTACCGCCAGAATCCCTGAAAAAGCTGATTCCTGAATTAAACTTTGTGTTTAGGGACATTATTATTCTTTATGCTAAGAAAACCTCTTCAGCTTTGCCTTTGGCCTACTTGCTGATTGACATTAAATTCAAAAGCCAATATAGCATGTTACCTTTGTGTCATAGCAACCTCCTGGACTTGGGTTAAGTGAATTCAGGTCCTCACGGCAGCAGATGGTATTACAGGGATCACCCTTACTATAAGGGTCCTTCTTATAATCTAGAAAACAAAATAATGGGGGAAAGAATGAGTATTGGCTATTCTGAGATACATTTTCCATTGTAAGACTTTTGGACCTGTAAAGACTAGATTTGGGGGCCTATTAAAGCCTGGAAGCCCAGCTTGCTCTCAGGTACAGACATCTCTCAGCTTATATTAGGAGCAACTAACTGCAAATCCTCTGCACAAGGCCTCGCTGGCCTCAAGAACCTTGCACAGGGAAGAGTGGATGGAAGAGAATAGAAGAAAAATGTGCATTTTTTTTCTAATAAAAGAAATACAAATTTGATTTTGATACTATTTGTCAAAAATCAGTTGTGAATATTTTTTATTTTATTAGTTGTTTTTGTCCTTGGAAGGAAACCTATGTTTGGGGAGTGGAGGACTATCCTGTATGGCTTATTTCTTCTGTGTGTTTTACATATAATGTTTTTTCAATTAAAATCTGTAGAATCTTCCTTGTCATAAAGGAGGCCAAAATTCTATTTGCTGAGTATAAAATACGTAGAGTATTAATTGAATACTAAATACTTAAATAACTTCTTAAAATTCCTTCTAGTACACAGATGTTAAACTTACATGGATTCTTTATCCATGGGGAAGAAAAGGAGTTTTGAAGAATGATTCTTGAGAAATGTGCTACGTACTGTTGTATCGCATGATATATTTCATGGATGCCATATCAGTCACTTTGCCTTGGTCACGCCGGAAGATTTTGGCTCGTGGAGCTAAGTCATAAGAGTAGTCCAAACCCAGCTTCTGTACTAGCAGTGGGTAGCCACTCCAATTGTAGACTTTTTCATGGAAAGGAATGTTGTAGGAGGGCCAGTATCCTAATTTAGAATGAAAGAGAAGGAAGGGTGAAATTAATAGGAAGACAGGAAGAGGGGAGCAATAAGAGAATTGAAATTGATATTTTTTCTGAAAATTGCCAAGTGTGTAATTACAAAATGAAACTCCATAGAAAATAGTTTCGAATGTGAAGCCTGGCAGCCAGTCTGAACCTTTTAAATTTCCAGAATTGGTATAATTCTAGATGACTTTGTTAGGGGAAGAACATCAGAATTCTTTGTCTTTTACCCCAAAATTCTTTGTAAACCAGAAAATGACCTTATTATCTGTAAAACAAAAGAACATATAATGCAGTGTCATGGAAGCTTTAGTTAAGTGATTAGGCTACTGAAATGCCAAGATGGTTCACAATTGACCTAAAAAGGGAGACTTCAGATGCTAATCATGGATAGTGAAGAACACAGTGTTGGGGGTCAGAAAATGAAAAACCTAAATGCTAGGCTCAGGGATGAATAGGATGTAGCCTCAATTTTTTTTTCTTTTTTTTCTGGGAGAGGGTGGGAGGGAAAGAGGAAGCCTATAATGTGAGGGGGCTGGGGATGGCCTTTAATGTTCCAGCCAACTTTAGGTCCTTTGACTAGTAATATCTATAAAAGCTCAGCTTCGTTCAAAGATTCATAGTGTGCCACAGCCACTCAGCTCATTAGTCATTTACCACCAAACATATGATAACTATAGTAGAAGCATTTTAGGAACATCCTAGATATCGCTGACTAGGATTATTGCCAATAAGGCAATCAGTAAAAATTAGGGGTGTCTCCACCATTTAAGGAATCATTTACCACCTCTATAATCAGCCGTTTTTGCCTGTCTCCATTTTATTGTTGTATGGAATCTTCTAGATAAGGAGGATGTTATTCAGACAAAAGAAATGACAGCCCTTTTAACCTTACTAATCCTGGGACAGAGTCAGCATCTGGAAGAGATAAGAATGACACTGACATTACAGGATAAAGTTGTTGGACCATACCTAGGTTATTATAGATCCAGGAGTTACTTTGCGTGGATTCATCGAAGCCAGGTTCAACCATTATTAGCTATGTGACCTTGGACAAATTACCTACTCTTATCTGTGCCTCAGTTTCTTCATCTTTATAACATAAACAGTGACTGCATTAACCTTACAAAGGTTATTGTGATCATTAACCCATTAAGTTCCAAGTTTCAATTCTGCAAGTATTCTAACAAAATTGTCAGGGGTACATTAAAATAGATAAGAAATCATAATCTAGAGCTTATATATTGTATTATTTTAATTACATAATATCACTTGAGTACATCATCTTTCGGAGCCTTCCTTACAGTAAAACGGTAACTCTTAATATTAATGTATTATAATTATGTAGTATAAAATATATTTTAACTTTTATAGGTGCCCTCTAAGAACTCAGTAGTTCTGGGACATTGGGACAAATTGGGTGAAATGCATTCAGACATAAACTGTTTGCAATATTGTCCAGTACTTGGTAAAGATTAGGTGAATATTTATTACTTCTTTTTATAAGAACAGCTTGAATGAGTAATAGAAAATGTCTACTATTTTACATTTTCATAAAGGTTTATGATTTACAAAAGCATTTAAAATAGATCAGCTTTAGTCTCACAACAAACTGGTGGTACACAATTATTATTTTATTGGCTAACAGAGCAATTCAAAATCAAGAACTTAGCTGTCCGACCTTTAAGGTTGGTGCAGTCAACTCCTAAGAGTATGCCTCACGAGAGAGACGCTTGCTCAAAGTAGCATTTTTTCTTTGCACCATTGCTGATAGAATAGGATTTAGGTTCTTTGCACTCCCATTCTTAAATCCCATGAAACTTCTCTAAGACTAAAAAGAGATGATGCTGATATGTATGTAAGAATATGTGTATATATATATATGTATATATATGTATATGTATATATATTTGAATATATGTATATATACATGTATATGTATATATATGAATATGTACATATAGAATATGTATATACATATATAATACATATATTCTATAATATATATACTATATGTATATATATGCATATAGAATATATATATTCTATATATACATACATATATATACACATCCATGTATATATATATATCCCGTGTGTGTGTGGGTGTGTATTGCAAAGAAGAAAATGTTACTTGGAGTAAGATTCTCTCTCTTGAGGCACACTTTTAGGAGCTGTGGTTGGATAGCTAGGTTCTCAGTTTTGAATTGCTGTGTTAGGTAAGTAACGATCTAATGATTTGGCTTCCCACAATTTTTCCCTATAATGAAGGGATATGGTAGGATATGAACTGCACAGCAATTGAAACCTCCACTCTGAAAAATTGCTTTATGTGCAAGTCTTATGTGCATTCAGTTGGTGTAAGTCGCTCTACATTGAGATGCCTCACTCCAGAAATCATTATAAAATGTGACCTGGTCCTGTTCCCAAGGGACCACACTCTATCTTGGTTTTGTTCCTACTCATCTATCAGCTGATGATCTATTACATTTGTCTCCTATCTAATCTCCTTTCTCCTCTGCAATGTTTAGTCTATTTTCCATGCCCCAAACTCTCATTTCCTACAGAATAAATGTTAAAGTGCTTAACAGACTTATGAGGCTAACATTTTCTCCCACTACTACCTATCTCAATTTTCATGACCACTCTGTGAAATTGTAAAGATTTTACATTCTCACATCCAGAAATTATCGGGGGCCAAATGAGTTTCAGAATGAGGGTTTTTCAGATTCTAGTATAGCAATGAAGTATATATATTATATATGACATATTTTCTGTGGGGAATATCTCATAATCAAAAATATTCATATTTTTGTAGCCTAATGCATAAATGGTAGGTATCTTTAAGAGGAAATAATGACAATAAAAAGACAATTCAAATTTACTTTTGGCCTTTTTTGGGGCCTAAAATGAGTTCAGATCATGTAATATTTTGCTACCAAGTGAACCAAGACTAAAACAACAACAAGAACTTTTGGTTTTACAATTTGGGGATTTCAAAATGACAAATAAATGTTCGTGGATCTACCCCAAAACTGTCCTGTTTTACAGATGAAGAAAGTGAGGCTTGGAGAGGTGGGATAATTTGCCCAAGATTTTGAGGAGTCAAGATTCAAATCAAGGCAGTGCAAACAGTTAATCCTAGATTCCTCAGTCTAGGATAGGAGCGAAGTGCATGGAGGCAAACCATCTATACTAAACTACTGAGTTCTTAGAGGGCAGGAAGTTTGTATCCTTGCTTTTCCAGCATCTGAGCCAGAGTAGTACTCCATTAATACTTGCTGAATTGAATTTAAAGCTTTAATCAAGAACCCAAGAGAAAGGCAATATTAGCACCATGAGAAGTCAGAGGGTCATAAATGCCTGACCTGGGTCCCAATCTGCCCATGATTCCTTATGAGCTGAGGTATATACGTTTTACCTGTTGTGCTGAACTTGATAATTCTTTCCCAGTGTTACTAGCAATGGCATCCCCACCTTTTCTTGCCCATCATCTGTTCGTGCACCATACACCCTAAGCACATACACGCACAGGCACATGCTCATCAAACTTTCAGACACAGCATGAAGAAGATACCTTTCCGTAGAACTTCAGTTTGTTCAGAATATTCTACATATGTAGGAATTTGCTCCACAATGTAGAGAGTGCCTTTGCCAAGGCTATTATTCAGCTTTACCTTCTTCAGGTCCAGGACCATGTACTGATTATTATAGGTGCCTGAAATATTGGGAGATACAAAGGCATAGTATGGCTTTACTGGTTAATAACTCTAAAGTTAAATATATGTACATGCCTGAAATCTATTCTGCAAGGTCACTTACCAGAGTTGTATTTTGAAAAGATCTCTGCCCAACTCTTGCCATCATTTGCCATCATATTTGCCACACGGACTCTTTGCCAGGCCAGGAGAGTCTCAGGTATCACTTCCTTCAGTAGAGTTTTATTATATACACTATTTGTGGTCTGCAGCAATACCAAACCACTGCCAAGAATGTAAAAGTCATCCAGAGACTCCAAAAACCCTACAGGAAAGACAAATACTCAAATCAGCATATGTTTACATGGGATATTTTACAATCATTTTTCAGCACATAACTTTACATACCCAGTGTACTTTAAACTATGTTATTATTTTCCTTGATCTGTCGGAGACTCTCCCAGCTTTGACTTACCTCTGGGGTAGCTACCCAACTGCTGCTTAAGGAGGTGGTCATAGACTTCTGCCCCTAGATTCTCCATTGTTTGATTTTATGATTTGGGATAACAAAAATATATTAAATCGGTAGTAATCCACGTTTCCAAATGATCCACAGAAACAGTGCCTGACTTGCTAGGATTTTTTCAAGCAAACTTTTAATTAGGGAGGATATTAGCAGGACTCATTGCATAATTAAGAATATGGATGCCTTCTCTACATTTCTGTATTTTACAATTTTATGGGTCTACGTGATTTTTAGAAATGGAAAAGATCTACATGGATAAAATAGAACATGGTTTTGAAATTAGGACAATTAACACTCTGGGTCAATGCTTTTTCTAAATGTTGGAGGCAACACTGGAAAATCGGTGAAGCCACAAGTCTTTTCTGAAGGTCAGTTTTGTGGTTTATATTGGGCTGAGTGTGGAAGCCATCCATCAGGCACAACTGTAACAATGAGAGGATATATCGTCATCAGTAACTGACAGCAGTGGACAAACTGACGATGTTAAAGAAATATCACGAAAGGGCCCCAGTGAAGGAGTTTTTGTGATACGGTCTTCTGGAGCATTCTTCGTGAATGGGATTAATGCCACACTGGCATGGAATCTGCTGGTGTCTTATCTTGGATATGTCAGTCTCGAGAGCTGTGAGCAACT
The DNA here is from genome assembly GCA_020662805.1 of Glaucomys volans. Lineage (NCBI taxonomy): Eukaryota > Metazoa > Chordata > Mammalia > Rodentia > Sciuridae > Glaucomys > Glaucomys volans. Next base: position 185,542 of record JAJEJO010053716.1, read on the forward strand.
TTTATTTTTCCAGTGCTGGAGCTAGAACACAGGGCTTCACACAAAAAATTTCAATAGTTTATAAATTACCTAGTTTAAGGTATTTTGTTATAGTGGTCAGAATAGACAGAGATAGTCCCAAACTTCTACCATTTTTATATCACTTTGATCATTTTTGCCATATCTGAATTATTGTTGATATTTTTGTTTTAATTTTTTAATTAAAAAGTAAAAATTGCATAATTTTATGACATATAGCATGACATTTTAATAGTGTATGTTATGAATGGCTAATTCAAGCTCTTTAACATACATTCACTTAATATTTTCCTTTATATCAACTGCATTTTAAAACTTAAAATACTTAGCCTTGTCATATACATTAATGTCTAAGGAACCATAGGTTTAATTTTGGGGTTTTTTTCCCATAAAACACGTTTAAAAAATGCATTTCTACTAACATGCAAAAAATATTTGTCCCCATATCACCTAAAATGACTTCAACAGCATTATGCATGATAGTTCTGAAACAGAATAGGTAGATGGGTTCAAACAATGGGATCACTTCAGTTACAGACTTGAAAGCTTGGACTGAGAGTCAGAAGCCCTGCATTTTAGTTACCTGCACTGCCCCTAATGAGTGTGGTAAACCTCATTCTGCCTCTCTGTTCCTTTTCCCTTCCTCTGATAACATGGGACTAAGTGATGGCACTCAGTTCTAACACTGTATAATACTTGGAAATTTCTGAAATTTTTCATGAAAGTCACATGATAACAAGAGTGTCCGACTAACCCAATGAGCTTCTCCACAAGGCAGGCTATTTAGAAGATTATGAAGATTATGAAGACTAGAGACAGTTGCACACTCCAGGTGGTACAAGGTGGCACAATGGCACCCCTGAATGACATTTTAGTGGGTGACCTCTCTGGGAAGACACAACCTGGACTTGGGGAATATAGAGCGTGGCAGGGTGTGGGAGTAGTCAATGACCATTCATTTCTTGGTTTGGGTTTCCTTTACAGTGCTTATACTGTACAACCATGCTTGCCAGCCTTGAACAAGCTCTCTGGTAGAAAAATCCCCTTAGTTTAGATAGAATACCAAGTTTCTGGCATGGTTCAGTTTGCTAATTCACTCCTTACTGTAGCAGCCTCTCTGGACACAAGAGGGCAGGCATTCTTTAAAATGTATAAGTGAATGACTAATACTAATGTTTAAGAAGTGATTGTAAGATGGGAAAAATATAGGTCACCCAGAGTTCTAGAACACAAATGTGAATTGGTTGACAAAAACTATTGTTGAGGGCTGGGGTTGTGGCTCAGTGGCAGAGCACTTGCCTAGCATGTGCGGGGCACTGGGTTCGATTCTCACACCACATATAAAAAAATAAAGGTCCATTGCCAAAAAAAAAAAAAAAACTATTGTTGAGGAAACTAAGTCTATATTTTTAAGTTTGCAATAACAAATAAAAGGCCCAGAGAGGGGACAAAGTCCTGACAGATTGCCCTATAAGGGAAAAAAATGTTCTTTGACTATGTAAAAGTATAACCTCGCACTCGTGTTATTAGCAGCTTTGGAAGGCTATTAGAAATCAGGAGGAGTGAGACACACAGTGTTTTATGAATGCAAACAACATCTAGTAAGCTACCGGCTGAAACTTTAAAAAGGGGGTGGGATCTTTTGGTTTATAAAGCATATTTTAAGACATAAAATGAATCACAAAAATAAACAGGAACCACTACCTCCAGAGGCCATTTAGACCTATTGCTTACTTCACCCCAGAAAAATTTACTCTAATTATCCTACTGAGTACGTTTATAATGTGCCCATTTGCACGCTGCACGTATTGGCTGCTCCAAAGCTCAAATGGTGCAGACCAAACACTACTTCTAGAAGAGTCAGCAAGTGTCAAGCAAAGACAGACATATAACATACAACGGTGCTCCCAGCCTTGGTTTTACTTTCCAAGATTTCAGTTGCCTGAGGCCAACTGTGATCTGAAGATATTAAATGGAAAATTTCCGGAGTACACAATTCGTAACTTCATTACAGTACATTTTCTTACCATTAATCTCATACTGTGCCTAAATTTATAAATTAAACTCTGTCATAGTTATATTCGATAGGAAAAACAGAGAAGGTACAGGTTTCAGTAATGCCTGCAGTTTCAGGCATCCACCAGGGATTTGGGAAAATAAATCTCCTATGGATAAGGGAGGACTAGTGTATAATTCAGGGCCCATCATATGAGTCATGGCTTTAAAAATAACTGTGCTGCATTTTTTTCACACCTCACTCTGTCCATGTTCTGGGCAATGTGACTTTGCAGCATTTCCATCAAGTAGTGTTGTCAGTTTCCCCACCTCTTAAATCTGGGCTGGGTTTGGCACTTGCTGTAGCTCATAAGCATCTGCCAGTTCTGAGATGAAGCCTCAAGAGACCTGGCATACTTCTGCTCACTCTTGTGACCCTATTGCTGCTTTGTAGACAGACCCAGTCTATCCTGGTCTCTAAGATGAAAGACCACATGAAAGAAGACCCAGTTACCTCAACCAACCCCAAACATGCAAGAGAGTGCATCCAGAACCCCAGGCCCACAGAGCTGCCTACCCAACCCACAGCCTATTCCAGATGCATGAATATGCCCCACTGAGGCATCTAGAAAGAACCACTCAGCAGACCTGTGCACTCCTAAGCAATCCCAATCACATATTGCTTTTAGGTACAGAATTAGGAACATTATTTTTATTTTGAAGCCATAACTGATATAGTAATATTAATTCAGTTAGACAGTGCATTTTGCTTTTTATTGTGGGACTGCCATTTCATTTTATAATGGTCAAAACACATTGGAAATCTCTTTTCTTCCTTTTAAAAAAGAGCGACAACTTTGAGCCACATTCAGACTTTCTGTTCATCTCATTCCCTCAGCTGAGGAGGGACAATATCATTTCTTGGAATAGTGGAAAGTGCCACCTGCCCTCAGCTACCCTATTTCTTTGAGCCAGTGCAGTAGTCAGTCAACAAATATCTATTAAACACTTCTCATACGCCAAACACTGCAGTGGTCCCAGCCCCACAGGCTGTGTCAGAATTCCCTCATAGCTTCTTCAAAAGGCTTATGCCCAAGCACCCACCTTCATCTTCCTCTGTTCTCCTCTGAGTCTCCATTGGAACACCTGATCATAGGTTACTGTTTGTAACTGGAAAATATTCTGCTCATTCATTCCAAGGAAAGAAGTTCATGGGCTGGCTCCCTCCCATTCCAGGACACAAAATTCCTGCATCTCTTTATTTTGCCTGCTCCACAATGGACTTGGCCTTCCCACCTTACAAAATCGAATTTACCTGCTTCCCTGCCTGCTAAAATCCCCAACAATCAACTTCTACTTCTCCCCAGGATTATCATGTTACTGAGCACACTTCTGCCTAATCGTGCAGTATGAATGTGGCCAATGTGGGGTTCAGGCTGCTGCGTTTGCTGTGAAGCCTGCATATCTTGTGGTGCCCTCATAAAAGGATTGGAAAGTCTCTTGAAGTTTTTATAGAGTAAATATTTTTAAAAGTGGGTTTGCATTTGATTTGCATTCTGTTATCATCCACATCAAAATGAAATTTGTTATTCTTCAAAAACAAAGTATCTTAATTTCAATTATATAATTTATTTCCTTTTTTCTTTTCTATCCACTCCATAAACTGTACACTACATTAGGGAAGGAAGGGACTTTTTCTGCCTTGTTAACTCACACTTATTCACTTCAGAGCCAAGAAAACAGTTTAACATACAGTAGGTGCTCAATAAATAATTGTGAAATCTAAGGGAAAAAAGAAGACAGTGTTGATGAACATTTACTGTACATATACTATATCCTCATCCCTTGCTTTAGAAGGGAGCTATCATTTGACTCTCAAGAAAAGAGCTTAAATAAACTATTCAAACTATTTGAAGCTAATAGACCTCTTGAGGAATAAACCTAAGACTAACTCTGAACATATGCCTTTTCTACTTTACACACACCTGACAGATGTGATGGGGACAGATATGTCATGAAATCTATGACAACATTAATTCAACACACACAATGAAACAATAATGGAACAAGTACGTTAGAAACAATGAAGAGTGAGTCATGAGGAGTTTCATGTTTAGACAGGGTGGAGTTGGGGGAATTACCTATGACCAGTTAATCAAGAAAAATATGGAAAATAAGGTAGGATCTGGAAGGAGAGCAGGGAGGAAGCATCTTGAACTAGGTTGCGAAAGATGATTGACATCTTTCAGGTGTGAGCTTGCAGACTTGTGTCCTGGGTGGTACCCAAGGGGAGGTAACAAACAATAGAAAGGTACTTTAAGAAAACAGAAATTAAGTGCTACAGGATTTATCCATAAGCCTTTGGAATGTGTTCCCTGGTTCCGCTATTATTTCTTCCTTTTCCTTAGATTTTGTTTTTCAAAGTAGTGGACATGAATTTCGGTCCATGCTCACTTGTGGATTGTTTGTATATATTTCATTTTTATGACCAAAGTCTCAAAGATCAAAAAGGTAACATGAAATTAATAAAAGTAATCATAGCATATTAAACTACACATTTATTAAATAGATCATTCAATAACCTGCAGGAATAATCGCATTCTGGATTATGAAATTAAGAGTGAATTTCCCTGGAATCTTGAGCCTATTTTATCCTTGTGTGCACCTACTTTCAAGTACACAAACCTGAAATAAAAAACTCTGAGCAAAGTTTTTGATACATTGACCCACAAAGGCCACCACAGTCTCAAAGGATGGGTTCCTTGGATTTTTGCTAGAATCAGCCAGGGTACTTGTTAAAAATGCCCCAGTCTGGAAATAAGAAGTAAAGAACTTTATGAATGGTGCTGTGGAATCTGCATGTTTTGCAAGCTCCAAGAAAAACATGAAGAACATTTAAGTTTCAAGGTCTGTATACATACATGTGGGAGGTGACAGGTTATCTGGACATAATGCAAAGTACAACCACGCATGCGTCATGAAACACACTAAGTGCATTCCAGGGAGCCTTACTTACAGATAATTAAGCTTGAAGCTTCAGCCTCACAGGGATCATCACTACTGGAATCCTCAATTATAAGTACTTTGAATAGATTCTAGTTTTTGTTCCCACACAAGAGCTCCACCCACCTGGCGTGCCAGGAGGCCCTTTGAGTCCATGACTCCTTCAGTTTTAACTTAAATGCAAACTGAAGCACTCCTGAAAGAATAAGTGGGTATTTATAGTCAGATATATTGCCTTTAAATGCAGTCCTCAACTGCTGAGTTATGTGACATGACAGGCATGCACCATTGTACCCAGCCCCCTGTTAGGTTTTTATGAAAATTGAATGACATAATAAAATCAGTGTTTAGTATAGTGTCAGTCGCAGGGATAGGCACATAGTAGGGAATAAACCAAATAAGATTTTGTTTTCCTTTTTATTTGATAATAAGCTGAGTACAAATTTATGGTAACTTATTTAATAACTTGAGTGCTGCCTCATTCCTATAAAAATAGGTCTCATCCAGGCACTGATCATTACAGTAGTTATAAAAGATTAGCTTCAAGGTATAACTCTGTGCTGAACACACAGATTTACTTCTGAACGGTCCAATTCCTGGACATCTTGAACTCCTGGTCCAAGTCAATCATGTAAAAGAGAGAGCAATGTGACTAGAAAGCCATGAGGTCACAGCAGAAGCTCTGATCTCTTCAGCAGTCCTCATCCACTCCTCTCACTTACCCTTTCTTCCTTGCAGTTCCTACCATGTCCACCTCAGAGTGCACAATGTGTACCTCCTTCCTGTCCATTGTTCCTGCCCTGGAGGATATGGATATGGTTTGTCCCTCAAAAGTCCACAAGCTGGAAGCTTCATTCCCAATGCAATGGCAGGGAAAGGTGGCGGACTTTAAAGAGGTAGAACCCAGAGGAGGTGATTAGGTCATGACTGCTCTTGTGGAGGGGGTTAGGACTCAGGGGTGGATTAGTTCCTATAAGAACAGGTTGTTATATAAGAGCAAGTTTGTCCCCCTCTTTGGTCTCTTGCTTCCTCTCTCTCACCATGTGATTTCTCTCACACACATGCTCCTACCTTGTGATGCCACCTGCCATGAGGCCCTCACTAGAAGCCAATGCTGGTGCCATGCTCTTGGATCTCTAGAAGTGTGAGCCAAAGGAACTTCTTTTCTTTGTAAATCATCCAATCTCTGGCATTTTGTTATAGCAATACAAAAAGGAATAAGACATTCCTTTTCTCCTATCTTTTCTCCTGCCTTCCATAAATATTGATTCAGTGATTATAATGTGCAAGACTCTGTGATGGCCCTGTCTCTGTGGGATTCAGACATGAATATTGAATATGAACTCTGAAAAAATTATGCACAGGGTACCTGGGAAATTCAAAGGAGGGATAATAGCATGAACATTAGTGAAGCCTTCTAAAAGGAGCTCTCATGCTACTTTTTGTTAATATTGGAAGCACTAGGACAATATGTATTAACAGGCACTAAAAATGTTCATAACAGGTAAATATTCCAATAATGGCAGGATGATGAAATTGAGTGATTACCCCACAAATAGCAATGATAAAAATAACAATATAAAATAATTGAAAACAACTGTTTGAAGGTATTAGAAAATGACCAAAAGCAGCAAAAAACTAAACATTGGTACAGCATTGGTAAAAAAAAAAATAAGTATGAGGCTTACTACTTTAGTGTTCTCCTCACCCTCTGTTATGGACGGAATTGTGGTTCCCAAATTCAAATGTTTAAATTCTAACCCCTAGTGACTTAGAATGTGCCTCTGTTTGGAGACAGGGTCTTTCAAGAGGTAATTAACTGAGGTCTTAAAAGTTGACCTTGAACCAGTTAGAGTGGTGTCCTTGTAAGACGATACCAGGGCTGTGCTCACTCTTAAAAGGCCAGGTGAGGATACAGTGAGAAGGTGACCATCTGCTAGCCAAAGCAAGAGGCCTTAAGAGAAACTGAACCAGCTTTGATTTTGGACTTTCAGGTCCTAGAACCATAAAAAAATAAATTTCTGTTGTTTAAGCTCTACCTAAACTTTGGTACTTATGGCAGCCTTAGAAAACAAATATATTCCCCATACCCAACTCTAGTTGTATGAAACTGTAGCCATCCAGGTTTGAGCTGATGTCAAAGTTCAGTGTTGCAGAATATTTGTGAATTTGAGGGGGACACTTGGAAGCAAGAGATCTACGGAAGGGCAGAGACCCAAAATCTGAATATAAATTTTGCCCAATTCCCTGACTGACTTATAAATATACATGAATGTGAGAGATGTCAGGGAGCCGAAGTAAAAACAGAAAGAAGTGAGGGATTTTCCCTTGAGAGACAGAACCCTTCCTGGTGAGATGTGCAAGGGTGCTGCAACTTTGCTGGAGGATATTCCCTAACTCATATACAGCTCTGATTGCATGAGCTGTCTGAGGGCAAACTCAGAACTGGAGAAGCAAATGGAAATTAAGGAGAAACCTCAGAATCAAGGAAATAAAAAGTAGTTTGCTCTAATATATGAATATTAACTCTACCAAAACACTTGGGTGATGGTTAGCCAACACAGATAAAGGGGCAAGCTCCAGGAGGCCAAGTTGAAGAAATAGCTAGAAGTAAAAAATCACTGAGCAAAGACATTGGCTGTTGCATACTATACGGGAGAAATATGTTGAAGTTTGAGTACAAGTAAGGTAACTGCCTACTATTAAAAATAATGATCTTCTTCCAGGCACAGTGGCACATGCCTCCTGTAATCCCAGTGACTTGGGAGGCTGAGACAAGAAGATCAAAAGTTCAAAGCCAGCTGCAGCAACTTAGCGAGGTCCTAAGACACCATTAAGACCCTGTCTCAAAATAAAAAATTTAAAAAAAAAAGAGATTTTCAAAAAACCAAATTCCATAGTCATTTTAATGTCCAAATTTCAACCAAAAATTACTATACAAGTAAAGAAACAGGAAAGCATGATCCCCACTTTTAAAATCACCATAAACTTCTCTAAGTAAACCTAAATACTGGCTTTAACTGACAAGGAAAATACAGTATTAAGAGTTCCCAGGGAGGGTATCTCAACAGAGAAAAGGGAAATTAAAAAAGAATGAAATGGAAATCGAAAACCTACCAAGTACAATGACTAAAATAAAAAAATTCATTGTATGGTTCAAAAGTAAATTTGAGAAGGCAGAAGAATCAGTAAATTTGAAGATGGATCAATGGAAAGCATTTAATCTGAAAAATAGAGAGAGAAAAAAAACTGAAGAAAAATGAACCAATCCTGAATGACCTGTGAGATATATTCAGTATTTGATAGATAAGTGATGGGAGTTGCAGAGGGACAGAAAAGATGCAAGGGGATGAAAAAGATATTATAAAGTTATAACTGATGAAAAGTCCTTAAATTTGATAAAGAACATTAATTTATAAATCCTATTAGCTAATCAAAGATCGAGTAGGATAAACACAAAGAAAACCAGAGTTATCAATCTTAAAGCCAAGTATAAGATTAACAGTTTACTTCATATGTATGTATGCATATGTGTGTGTGGTCTGTGTGCACAGTTGTATTTGCATACATAATCTTAATTTCTTTAGAACATAAAAATGCTTAAAAATTATAACATTGGTGGATTTATAACATATAGACATAACATGTATCTGACAATATTAGCACAAAGAATAGAGGGCACTAAATAAGACTGCTACTATTGTAAGATTCTTTCATTTCTAAATAGACATAATTAGATAATTAGCTTTATGTAAATTAGGATGAATTAAAGGTGCATATTATAATCCCTAGAGTGAGCAATAACAATAACAACAAAGTTCAAACAAATATAATTGGAAAGTTCACTGAGGCATTAAGATATGTAATTTGTTTTTAGAATACTGTGTTAAAATGTAACCCAAAAGAAGACAGGAAAAGAGAAACAGAGAAAACAGATGAAATATTGAAACCAAATAGCAAAATGGCAAACCTAAATCCAAATATATAAATATTTACATTAAATTTACATGACCTAAACACTTCCATCAAAAGTCAGAAATTGTCAAGCATGAAAAAAAAAAAGAACCCAAACTCATCTACTTGGTGTCTGCAAGAGACATACATTAAGCATAAAGTTACAAATGGGTTGAATGTAAACATTAAGAAGTTAAGAAAAACACCCTGGGCACAGTGGCAGCTCTGACGGCTTAGTCAGGAAGATCGCAAGTTCAATGCCAGCCTCAGCAAAAGTGAGGCACTCAGCAACTCAGTGAGACTCTGTCTCTAAATAAAATACAAAATAGGGCCGCGGATGTGGCTCAGTGGTCAAGTGCTCCTGAGTTCAATCCCTGGCACCCCCCCCCCCAAAAAAAAAAACCAAAGTATTATAACTCATGTCAAAAATACAAATACATAAAATATAACTTGAAAGACATGGACAAATTCTTTGAAGGACAATTTTTTTAAATTTTTTTTTTGGTCCTGAGGATTGAACCCAGGGGAGCTTAACCACTTAGCCACAACCCCAGCCCCTTTTTAATAGGGGCTGAATTGCCTAGGGCCTCTCATACTTGCTGAGGCTGACCCTGAACTCACAGATTCTCCTGCCTCATCCTCTCAAACCTCCAGGATTACAGGTGTGCACCACCATGCCTGGCAAGATACACATTTTGAAAACCAAAAATTCAAGAATTCAAACATTAGTAAACTGGATCCTATTTCAATGAAGGAAATTAAATTTTTAATTAAGAACTTCCCAATAAATAAAACTCCATGCTCAGAAGGCTTCCCTGGTGAATTCTATAAACACTTGAGGGAGAAAATAATACCAGTCCTATACAAACTCTTTCAGAAAACTTAGGAGGAAGAAATAATTCCATATTTAGGAATTAAGGATAAGCTTACACAGATACCAAAACCATCATAATAGGAAATTACAGACCAAAATCTCTCATGCATATAGGTGAAAAAATCCTTAACAAAATATTAGTAAATTGAATAAATAAAAAGAATAATATACATGACCAAGTGGGCTTAACCCAGGAATGCCCAACTGGTTTAACAAAATCAATCAATGTAACTCACCATATCATTTTCAATATCATATGTCAAATGTAAGAAAGAATTTGGCAAAAACACAACAATTACTTAGTGATAAAAACATTAAGCAGCAGGGTATGGTGGCTTGTAGCTGTCAACCCAGCTACTCAGGAGACTGAGGCAGGAAGGTTTGAGACCAGCCTAGGCAATTTATCAAGACCTTGTCTCAAAACACAATAAAAGGGACTGGGGATATAGTGCTTTCTCTTGAAAATGTGGGTCCATATTTTTTTCCTTGAATACAGGCTGGTCAGAAGACCTTACTTCTCATGAATAGAACGCAGTGGAAGTGACAGCCTGTGACTTCTGAAACTAGGTCATAATAGGCATTACTGTTCCTGGCTTGTTCTTTTGGACCACTGGTCTGGTGGAAGCCAGGTCCTTTGTCATGAGCGTACTTAAACAATTCAAAGGAGAGGCTCAAGTGGAGAGGAACCAGTTTGCCAGAACCACCCCGTCAACCATGTGAGTGTCCTTGGAATTTCCCCCAACTTCAGTCAAGCTGTCTGAGATCTCAGCTCCTTTGCCCCTCATTCCTCAAGCCTGGGTAAGGCCCCCTACATAATGGAGTAGAAACAAACCATCCTCAATCTTCCCTCTCTGAGCCCAGAAAGGACCCAGGTGGGCCCCTGCCTCATGTCTCTTTTTCAGGGGAACTCCTCCTCTCAACCCCCACCTAAATGTGGGTTCAACAAGATGGCAGGAGCAGCTCTAGGGACTCAAGTCCATGGCTTGGTCCTGTGAGCAAATCTCCTCAGCAGGCTCTCAGTATATTTTTTGCAGGATGATGCATGGTTGAGTTATCAAAATGGTGGTATTATGATGATTTGAAGTAATTCTGATGTTCAGGGCTCTAGGCTACCGAAAATCACCTCTTGCCCTTGGGTTCCAGCATGTACCGGGTCCTGTGTAGGCTTTCACCTGTCTGTTCTCAGAGCAGATCCACATCCCTCTACTGCACCTGAGGTGTAACTGGAAGGACACAAGAGCACTCCACTCTGTGAGCGCCACTGCTCAACGTTGTGGTGGCCATCTCTCACCCCTGTAGGCTCTGGGCCATGTGGCAGCCCTCTGTAGAGGGCTGAACTGGCCCCTCTGGGGCTTTTGGAGAACCTTGCTGTGCAGCATGAACAGCCCTTTGTAATAGATCCCTTGCCTCCAGTTGATGAGGTGACTTCCTACTTTCCTAGTGGGCCAGTGAAAACTGGTGGATTTTCCTTCTGTGCTTGGGACAACTCTTGCAGCTCTGTCCACAGTTTCTCACCTATTTTTCCCACTTGTGGTGGCATGGAAGGTTGGGGGAGTGATCAACATGCAAAGTGATCACATTCAAAGAAGGCAGTAATTATGGGCTCTAGAGAAGACATGGTTGATGTACATTTTCACTATGAAATTCAAAATACAACTTTAATAGCTGAATAACAAGTTATCATTCACATTATTCTTAACACTGTGGGTAAGATTTGCATTTGTGGTCAATGTTAACAAAGCATCATAAGGATCTGCAAGCATTATTAGAAGACAGTACTCACAGGTGGTAAGATAAACACTGCGTAGTCGGTCAGTAAATGATGGTAGAGAACTACAGAGGCAAGGAGATGGAAGTTGTTTCAGGACAAACAGGTTCCAAAGAGCCAGGGCTTTGTGATTAATAACAGTTTTGCTACATTTTGCTTATGGGAGCAGGGCTGGGGCGGGGGATAGGAAATTAGCCAGGGATAGGAAATGAACAGAGATGGTAGGTACATGGATGCTATAAAAATGTCTTCACATGTGCTGATTTGATAATAGGCATATGAGTTCTTTCTCTGCCTCTTACTCCAAACCTCCATTGATTAATTACTATATCTTATAAGGGACCATGAATTTTATAATAACTATTGAAACCAAGTTGTTTACTTTAGCAAAACCCCAGAGAAGATGGTTCTTGAACAACCTTGTTCTAGAAGCTTTTCATCCCTCTCAAGAAAGGTTTTGAAGAGCGCTGGTCTGTTTCGCCCAACAATTTTTAAGACTTTGGAAGATAAAACCAAGACTTTGGAAGATATAACCTCATCTGTGTCTATGGAGTTAACCAAGGTTCTGGCGAACACAGAAAACAAGATTGGCTTCAACAAGTTCACATGTGGTAGAGCCAGCAGATCCTTTCGTAGTAGTGATGAACATAGTGTGAAAGATTGTAACAGTGGTCCACTTCACCTTTTGAATATAGCCCTGGCTACTCTGAGGCCTAATTTTAAAGGGACACATTTTTCTTTTCCTCTTCTCCTTCTCCCTGCTCTCTAACTTGGGGATGGGGAACAAGATTAACTTTTCCCATCTTAGACCAAGTTATCTGTCCTCAAGCACACAACCCACCACAGGATGGAGATGTCACTGGAAGATTGAGGGAGTGACTCTCTCCCAAATTAGCAAGTGAATTTCAACACACCTTCAGGGAGCAGCTGGGACCCCTGTCTGGGCACACCTGGAATGCAGTCTTTGAAGAGCTTCCTTTAAAGCCCTCTATTTTCTCTGATGGGCAGAACCACAGCCTGTCTGACTGGAGTTCCATGTGCTTCTCCTTTGCTAGCAAAGCAATAAACCTTCTTTCTCCTTTTTCTCAAAATTATGTCTTCATTATTGGACTGGCATCGGGGACAAGGACTGAGCTTTTGGTAACATGATTATTACAGCTTCTATTCTCCTATGCTGGAATACAGTCTGGGGAGCGCCCTTCTGACAGTTCTTATTAGGCAATTATCCCTTAAAGATTCTGGCCAGGACAAGGAGCACACATCAAGTTGTGGTGTGCTGTCAGTCATTTTTGACTTTTTGTTTTCTTCTTGAAGATGGATATCCATCTTCTCTCCACACACTGATTGACCATGTATAAAGCATTTTAGTGTCCTGAATCACCTGAACTATTTTGCACCAGCCTTCAAACTGTTCTGTTGGCAGCCTCTCTTGTCCTCCATCTTTCATGGGCCAGATCATTACAAAATGAAAATCTATACCCTGTCACTTCCACTTGTCATTTTAATGATCTTGAATTGATTTTTATTCTCCCTTTATGGTTCTCTACACTTTCTCTTGAATTACCTAGTGTTTGTTCCACCTGGGACATTCTGCCACCACCTTATTCCTCATTGGTCTTTGATTAGAATTATCTTGTCTTTATGTCTCAACTTAAATCTGACTCTCTTTTAAAAGCTATCTCAATATCCCTAGACCAGTATTCTGTTATCACACAAATCCCACCTTATAGTCACTGCCTTTTTATTCATCTGTTTTTCGCCAAAATGCAAATTTTGTGAGAGCAGGGATTATGCCTAACAAAAGTATTTAACAGAAAATTGTTGACGAATAAAAGAATTATGTAATGTTTACAACCTTATGAAATAAACATTATATTAGCCTCATCTTACAAAGGAGAAAACTGAGGTTCACTATATTTTTTTAGGGGAGCTACCAGGGATTGAACTCAGAGACACTCAACCACTGAGCCACATCCCCAGTCTTATTTTGTATTTATTTAGAGAAAGGGTCTCACTGAGTTGCTTCAGGCCTCGCTGAGTTGCTGAGGCTGGCTTTGAACTCACGATCCTCCTGCCTCAGCCTCCCTAGCTGCTGGGATTACAGGAACGCACCCCGCAGGTTCACTATATTAAAGCAGTGAGAAACAGCTAACAGATGTCCAGAGCTGGGGATGAAGCCAGGCCTTTCTGCATACTAGGCAAGCACTCTACCACTGAGCTACATCTTCAGCTCAGAGCACTGCCTTTTGATTCTCAGGGTCCTAAAAAATTGTTGCTATGTCTTGAAGTTTTAGTGTTTTTTATGGCATTTTGATGACCACTTCAAAAAATAACGGCAGGAAGGCCATGTCATGTGTTGTATAAAAGTGGATTGGAGGATATGAAATCCTCATCATTCCTTGTGTCTTTAGTGCGGTGGTGGCTGTGCTGTGCCAGTTACCATCACCTTCAACATGTCCTTCAGTCAAGTCGTGAATGTTTACTTGATCTGTCCATTCTGGTTCAGGAATTCTTGTTTGGTTGTTTTTTGGTTTTTATATTGCCTTTCTTTTACTTTGACATAAACATACAAACCAATCTTAACACAGAGCATTTTCTTATTTCTCAATTAACTTCACTTTCACCCCTTTTCCCAGGTGAATTGAAATAGAATCAGCAACTAAAATTGTGTATCCTGAAGTTTACAACATGGTGTTTTGATATACAAATACATTGTGAAATTTTAACCATGATCAAGCCAATTAACATATCTATCACCTTATTTAGTTACTTTTTCATGGTGAGGAAATTTAAGATCTACTCTTAACCACTACCAAAAATATTATTATTAACTATTGACTCAGGAACTCTTAACACCCTAACCGAGATAATGAAGAGCCTCCTGGTCCCACACCCTTCCGAACAAAACAAAACAAAAAACCCACTTCACCTTACTCCTCTCCCACTCAATCCATCATAATACTTCTCCACCAAAGGAAAGCCAACAAGACTGAGCTTTTTTCTGGGTTCAACACGCATGTGCATGAACTTCCCGACAAAGTTTAGTTCCATGATTATTGGATGAATCCAATTGGCTGATCCATTTCAATATTTGTAATGTAAATAAGACTCCTTATGTTTTTTCATGTTTTTCTCTTGAGAATAAAAGTGTCTAGTTAGAGAAAATACTACACCTGTTCTACTGGTTCCTGTTAAAAAATATCTGGGGTACAAACATGTCTTTTGTTCTCTTGCAGATTTGATTGCTCCAAAAAGTTCTTTATAGTATTATTATTATTATTATTATTATTATTATTATTATTATTGGTGGTGCTGGGGATCGAGCTCAGGGTGCAAGGCAAGCACTCTACCAACTGAGCTATATCCCCAGCCCTGTATTATCTATATTATCCTCTATGTTTCTAATCTTGAAAGATAAATATGCAAATGTCATGAGTTTTGTAGAAAATCCTCCCATGTTCTCCTCCATCACCACCTTTGGAATCTAGGACTGAAAGTCTGCTGGAGAACCCCACACTCCACAGAGATTTCAAAGCAGCGCAGGTAACCTCTGAACATTGCATTTAATTACAAATAAGAGGAAGAGTAAGACTATTTGACTGTCTCAGTCTCTCACAGTCCTTAAATGTCAGTCTAATGGAACATTAAAAAAAAAAAAAAGCAAAACACAGCCTTCCTTGAAGAGAGAGTCCTCAGTTTCGCTCAGTGCTGAAACAATTACACAAACTAAAATACAGACGAAATAAAAGTGGTCTCAAACCACGATAAAGACAGAAGGATAGAAATGTACTGAGCAGAATTCCTGATAGTAAATACCAGGAAGGGCAATCACATTCCGACACAGGTAAACAGATCTGATGGGTAGTTGGTGTAACCACACTATAAAGTTACAAATCTGTCATTATAGGTTAAAAATTCCCTTAGATATTTAGTAAACATGTTCCCCTTTTCTTTGCTCATGAAGTTTCCTAGGAATTTGCAAACCTGCAATTAAGGGGCCAATTTCAGGTAGCAGACATGCTTCACTGGGTTCTCATGTTGAGCTTTGTTTTTAAATCTATATTGCATCTCAAGAAGCTGGAGGATCTGGAAACATTGGTCTCCACATTGCTGATGACAGCATTTGGTGGGAGCTGAGTAGTCATCCCTTTCAAGGTGTCATGTGTTTCTACTTTGTTTTCTAGTACCTGCTCCTTTTCCAACTCCTTTTCTTTAGACATAGGAGTTTGAAGTCCCTTCTCTGCAGAGACTATCCTCCTAACCATCTTTACTTATTCAAATCCTAGCCATTAGTCATGGTCCACCTCAAATGTCAACCTCTCTCCTTTCCCCAACAGTCAGAAGTGAGTAGTTCTCCCTCTTGGCAATACTTGTGACTTCTGTTATACTTTTGTAGCATACTCAGTATTTATTATTATTATTATTATCATTATTATTATTATTATTTCTGTATTATACTTATCTTGCCCTCCTGACTATAGTGCAAGCCTACATATTCATTCATCCACTCATTTGGCAAAAATGTACAAAGTACTACGTACTACACACTAGATCAAGTGCTGCAGATATTGCAGTGAATAAGAGAAATGAGCACAGGCTTTGAGTGAAGGAGCTGTTGTGCTTTTCACTTCCTCTGCAGAACCTGGAAAAGTGTCACATACTTAATAAGTGCTCAATTGAGATTTTTTGAAAAGAATTTAGATGCATTCATTTACATTTACAAAGCATCTGCTACCTGGCAACTCCGTTAACCTACTTATGTCATTCTATTAAATAAAAGAATTAGATACATATTCCTTCAAAAGGCACTCTAAAATCAGAATGTATACTGAGCCCTAAACATTTCTTCTGCCTTTCAGTTAACTCTGAATCACCAAGGTTTATTTAGATATACCTCTAAATTTATTTACCTGGGTAACTGCTAAAAGAGAGGCGAAGACTGCTGGTGTCGTTATCTTTGATGTTGAAGTCCCAGTGTTTATATATCCTGAGCATGGCTGCATATGTGTACCAGCTTGAGTGAGCAAAAAGGATGTTCTCGAATCCAGGAAGAACCTGTAGCCAGAATCATAGTGAGTGACACAGAGGCAGATGGATAACTGGCTACGATAGTAAGTGGAGGAAGCATGGAGAGATGTGTCAATTCAGGTGTTCAATGCTATCTTTATCATCAGAGAATATGGCCAAGGAGTTCAACATTAACTTTATTGTGTGCAAAATAAACTTTGTTCTAACGTCCAGGATAGAAGGAAAGCAGAGGTAATATTATCAACTTCCAATTCCCTCCATCAAAGTCCCTTTCAATTCTCAACTTCTACCATATCAGGCAGAATACCAGGAACTCATGAACTGATATATCATCAAACTGATATTCAGCCAGGGGTGATGAGATGTTGCCGTACTTGGGTGACATACAGAAAAATCTGTGTGAACCAGGGAAAAGATAGGAGCTTCTGTCTTACCTTAATAAGAGCAGAACAATGTCCCATGTCCCATCTCTTGAAAACCTTCATGCTGTTGTTTTTTGTGGGAGAGAAAGAGGGAATCAGATCCAGTAGATCTCCAACAGCATTCAGGAACTGGATCTGGAACATGGTCATGGGCTGGGAGAGGACACAGACTGCACTTAGCATCAATTTGTGACACATGTCCTTTTCTAGTTTTCCTCTTGTTAAGGCTCCTTTAAATTATTCTATTGTGAAGGGTCTCTTAAGTAACAAATGTCCTGGATTTTTTTTAACTTAACAAAATCATTGTTTTTTTTGTGGGTGGTGGGGGAGCAGGTACCAGGGCTTGAACTCAGGAGCACTTAACCACTGAGCCACATCCTTAACCCTATTTTGTATTTTATTTAGAGGCAGGGTCTCAATGAGTTACTTAGTGCCTCATTTTTGCTGAGGCTGACTTTGAACTCTCAATCCTCCTGCCTTAGCCTCCAGAGCAGATGTGATTACAGGTGTGCACCACGTGCCTGGCAACAAAATAATTTTTATGGCTTTATAAATTAGAACAGATGTCTTAGCATATTTGATGCCCACAGATACTGGAAGTGTCTCCTTAAAGAGCAAAACAAACAGAACTTCTGTTTGCATTTCTCTATAATGGGTTTTCTCAACCTTGGCATTATTGATCTTGCAAGATGGATGATTCTTTATTTTGGGGGGCTGTGCCCTGTAAGATGTCTAGTAGCATCCCTGATCTCTACCCTCTGGTTATTTGTAGCAACCTAGTTTTGACAACCAAAAATGTCTCCTCCAGGCATTATCAGATGTTCGCTGGGCAGAAATCACCCTGGCAAAGAAAATTTTTATAGCAAAAATTTCAGCTATGATGATTCTATTTTTGATTATGAGTTCAACATAGAATCAACCGGGGGCTGGGGTTGTGGCTCAGTGGTTAAAGCGCTTGCCTAGCATGCATGAGGCACCGGGTTCGATTCTCAGCACCACGTGTAAATAAAATAATAAAATAAAGGTCTATCAACATCTAAAAAATATTTTAAAAAAAAAACAGAATTAACCGATCAGACAACATGAACCCTGAAGTAACTGTCAGATTGTACTTGAACGTGAACGTTTTACTAACTCAAGTGCAGTACTCCAGTAAGATGCAATCCACCTGGGCTGGGCATCTACAAACAGACTGGCTTAGGGGAGAGATGGAGAAACAAATACAAATGACATTTTAACCAAAAAGTAAAACAAAAGCAAAACCCTCAACCCAAAACTTATTTATATAAATATTCTCTTACTTTCGTTTTTTTGAATGAGTAATACATTCATTATTCAAGAATTAAACAATTATAAGAAGATCTTTATTGGAAAGTCTTTTTCTCTGTTTGCTTTAGTTTCATTCTATCTCATTAATCATTTCTACTAGTTTCTTTCGTATATCTCCAAAGTTTTAAACATTTCATATAAATACAATTTTTAACACAAATGGCCGTGTTCTGTATGAACTACTCTTCATCTTGATTTTTATGTTCATATCTGGGGTCATTTCATATTGGTTGTAAAAATTACACTCATTCTTTTAAGAAGCATTTCAACGTATGGCTGTATTATAATAATTTTAGCTACTGTTTTGTTGATAGATGGACTTTCAGGTTTGTTCTAGTCTTTTGCTATTATAAACAATGCTATAATAATTAATCACGGATGCATTTGAGTCTATGGGTAGAAAAAATTCCTGGAAGTGATTTTGATTTTAATCGATATTGCCAGATTGTTCTCAGAGGAGTTGCTTTAATTACACCCTTCCAGCTTCAACAAAATATTAAATATTGAGTTTATTTCCAATCTAATAAGTGAAACTCTTATGACCCATAGTAATTTAAATTTATATTTTTTGTTTGTCTTAAGTAAGGTTGAGCATATCTCTTTTAAAAACCTTGTTTGTTTTTTGTTTTTATGTTTCATTCATTTTTCTACTAGGCTGTTTTTTTTTTTTCTTTGACTTTTAGGAGCTCTTTCAATATTAGCAAGATTAGCTCCTTGTCTCTGATGTGAATTGCAAATATTTCTTTCTGGTTTGTAATTTGCCTTTAATTTGAAATATTAAAAATCATATCACACATATGAAGGAATAAGGATGTTATACACATAACATGGAATAAAAAACACCTATGCACTCACCCCACCATTTAAGAAATGAAACATTAGAACCTTGGAAGTTTCCAATCTCATCTCCTTCCTTTCCAACCAGCAGTAACCACTATGCTAAATTTTATATCACTCAAAAATAGAAAAGAGACCAATAGAGTAGAAGAAAGGGATCAAGAGCAAGGAGGAGGGGGAATGAAATCCACCAAATTATACTATGCCCGTGGGGGTGTACCACAGTGAATTCTGTATATATAAATATAATTAAAATGCACTAATTAATAATGATAGGGAGTTCAGTAGAAGAGAGCAAGCAGTTTAGGGGAAGGGAGGAGGGAATGGAAAGGGAAAGTGCTGAAAGGTGAGATTGATCAAATTATGTCAAGTGCATGTATGGATATAGCATAAGGAATTCCACCATGAAGTATAATTACAATGCACCAATAAAAAAATTTTAAAAACTAAAAAAAAAGCATAAAATAAATTTTGTGTTACCCTTTCCTGCTTTATCACTTCATCATCTATAAAGGAATCCTTAAACAATTTAGTCTTTTTAAAAAAAAAACAAAACAAAAAAACAAAAAACAATTTAGTCTTTTAAAAATGTGTCTGTTTTTGATTTTGAATTTGTACAAATATAATCATAGATCAATAGAGTAAATTTTTTTCTTTCAGTAGTGGGCATCGAGCCCAGTAGTGCTTTTTACCACTAAGCCACATTCTCAAGCCTTTAAAAAAAAGAAAAAATATATATATTTAATTATATATTTTTAGTTGTCAATGGACCTTTATTTTATTTAGATGCATTGCCAAGAACTGAACCTAGTGCTTCGCACATGCTAGGCAAGCGCTCTACCACTGAGTTACAAACTCAGCCGTCTCAGGCCTTTTTATTTCGAGACAGGATCTCGCTAAGTTGCCCAGGCAGATCTTAAACTTGCCATCCTCCTGCCTCAGACTCCCAGGTCCCTATGCACCACTGCACCTGAATAGAGTGCATTCATTTATGACTTATTCCTTCCGTGCTTTGTCTCTCTCTCTCTCTCCATTTATCAATGTTGACAGTGTGGAAACAGATCATTGATTTTCACTGCTACATGGTATTCCATCTTGTGATTATATTGTATCACAATATGCTTATGATGAGCATTTGAGATATTTCCAGTTCACAGCAAAAGAAACGTTACTGTGACCTCTGTGTACAAGGATTCCATGTATAAGAGGGTCTCTAATGTGAGCAGAATTGCTACATTACAGAACATGCATTATCTTCAAATTCTTCAAGTAATGCCCATTCTTCTCCCAAAGTGACTGTAATAATTTACTCCTCTCAGCAGTGATTGAGATTCCCCAAATCTAGTGTGTGATAGGGTCTCAGTGAGGTTTTAATGTACATTTCTCTGAAATTGAACATTTCTTCATATTCATGAGTCATTGCATTTCCTCTTCTATAAAATTCTGCTAATGTTTTTTTACCCATTTTTCCATTGGGTATTTTCTATTTTTGTTTCATATATATTTTGGGTAAAAAATTTTGTTAGTTAAATATACTCCAAAAATATCTTCTTTATAGCTTATCTTTCACTTTCTATGTGACGTCTTTTGATAAAAAGAAATTCTTCATTTTAGTTAGCTGAGCTTATCGATCTTTTTCTTCATGGTAGTGCTCCTGTGTCTTAAGACATCATTGTCTAGCCTAAGTCATATTCTGCAGAATGATTAAGGGTTCATGTTACTTTGAGGGAATATGTATTTTTTGAAGAAGTTACCTACATTTCAAGTTTAAAAAACAGCACGGTCTTTACTCCATTGACTTTTCCAATGCTGAAAATTCCGGTGTCTAACATAATTACTTATTTGCCTTATGTTACTTTATCTATCCATTCATCCAAGTATATAAATTTCCAAATAGCAATACCAATACTATTACTAAAGTGAGATTATCACATACAATTTAAGATTTTTTTTTTATTGTTGATAATGTTTAATTTTGGTGGTCTTTCTTGTCCTTGGGGTCTATCCCACTAAGGATGTTCAGCAACAACTATTTCAATGTCACTTGAAATAATGGTTCTCTGTGTAGTTATGTCATCAACTTGTTACATAGTTAGATACATTTGTTTCAATTTGTTTTCAATTTCAAATTTTTAGGGACTGCTTTTCTTCTTTGCGATTAAATTGTATTTTATAACTATGAACAGCAGTTTACATGGTTCCAGAGTCAAACCTATAAACAAGGTACATTCAGAGAAATGATGCTTTCATTCCTTTCTTCTCCATTCTCTCTTTCCCTCTTCAAAAGGTAGTTATTGCTGGGCCTGATGGCACGTGACTGTAATCCCAGCGGCTGGGGAGGCTGAGGCAGGAGGATCATGAGTTCAAAGCAAGCCTCAGCAACTTAATTGAGGCCCTGAGCAACTTAGGGAGAACTTATCTCATTAAAAACTATTTTCAAGCAATCCCTCATTACTTTGTGCACATCTTCCTCATTCACTTTTTTAATTGGTGCATTATAATTATACATAATAAAAGTTACATATTTGTACATGCATACTATACCAATATAACTTAGTTAATATTGTTCTCCATTACCTTCCATTTCACTCCTTTCTCCTTTCCCCCTTGACACCTTCCTCTATTCTGTTGGTCTCCCTTCTATTTTCATGAGATCCACACCTCCCAACTTTTTTCTCCCCTTTTCCTCTCTAGCATCAACGTGAGAGAAAACATATTACCCTTAATTTTCTGAATTTGGCTTATTTTGCTTAACATAATGCTCTCAAGTTCCATTTGTTTTCCTGCAAATGACATAATTTCATTCTTATGGCTGAATAAAACTCCATTGTGTATATATGCCATATTTCATTTATCCATTCATCCATTGATGAACACAGGCTGGTTCCTTAATTTGGCTACTGTGAACTGTGCTTCTATAAACATTGGTATGAATGTATTTCTCCAGTCAGAACGGCAGCCATCAAGCATACAAATAATAATGATGTAGGGGGAAAAGAACATTTTTACTCTGTTGATGGGATTGTAAATTAGTACAACCATTGTGGAAATCAGGATGGAGGTTCCTGAAAAGTCTAGGAATGGAATCACCATGTGACCCAGCTTATACCATCACTCCTTGGTATTTATTCTAAAGAATAAAATCATTTTTCTTTTTTATGTAAAGGACAGCACACAATACACCCTGTTCATCTTATATTGTCATACTTAATAACAAATCCCAAATGGTCACTCCCTAACAGCATTTGGAGGTCTACCTCATCTTTTTTACAGCTACGTTATTGATACAGCCAGCCCTGTATGTATCAGATTGCATTCAGTCTTTTGCTGTAATAAATTATCTGCCATGAATAATTTGTACATCTGTCGTATTATATGTGTGCAGTGCAAAAATGTGTACTTTTGTGATAATACTGGAAGTGGGGTTGCTGGGTAAAATCATATGTAACTACATGATTTGGGTACAAAATGCCAAAATTTCCTGTTCACAGTGAAAGCACCATCTTGCATTCCCACCAGTGCTTTAGGAGAGTGCTTTCTTTTCCCATAACCTTGCCAACAGGGTACGCTTTCACACTTAGGAATTTTTGCCAAACATATCAAATGGTATTTTGGAAGCCTCAATGATTTGGTGTTTTTCCCCCAAATTACTATGTGTATGTGTTTACATGGACGTTGTGGAGTGTGGGAAACAGAACTTGTACTCTTAGACGTTTTGTCTTAATTAGCATACAATATAAAACACTAAAATCTTTATCAGGTTAGTTAAAAAGCCACTACATTCATACCAGGTTTTTAAATTTCATCCTGAGCAGAGTCTTATGAAAGATGGAAAAAAACACAGAAACAAGTTTTTTATTTGTGTTTTGAACTTAAATTCTGTGTCAAACAGTGAGTTAGTTACTAGAATATGACAGATAAAATAACAGTGCTTATCTGCAAGGAATTTATACTCTTGTCCTGACTTCATCTGCTTCTAAACTGGAATGTTATTTCGCAAACAGTTTTCAAAATTTTGCCATATAAATTCTGAGCAACTTCTTAAAAATCGTACCTTTGTCCCTTCTGCCATAGCCCTCTTCATTGCTCCTACATATAGCCCATCCAGTTGTGCCATAACATAGCCTGTATGTCTCCAAAATGAGTTATTCTTGTGTTCCTTGATGTTTTCCCGAGTCCACTGATTTTGCTTCCTGGAAGGGAAATCACATTGGTACTAGAGGTCTCAGTGGCTGCTCATCCAAAGGTAATGCAAACCAGGCATTTAGAGATTATATACTCAGATGCTGATGCTAGCATAATTTAAATTCTAGATCTTATAACACTGTCACTCAAAAGATCAGGGCAAACCTTAAATGAATTTTAATTTCTCCCTCCTATTTAATGGCTTCTTTTGGGCTCTGTCTAGAACCAAAACGCATGAGCAGTATTAACCTATTTATGATACTAAGACAAGAAAATCAAGCAAATGCATTTCATGTAAAACCATGATACGTCAGTAAATCAATAAAGATAAGTTGATTGACTTTATTTACTTCTGTATGTAGAAGTGGTAAAGTTACACCACAGGAAATAAAACTGCTAAGGACCAGGTGATTTCTATATGTTTATGTTTCTCTCCCAGATCATTTTCATTGCTTATGGTTCATCCTATTTCTTTTTTTCCATATTTTTAACTGGTGCAATATAGCTGTACATAATGGTGAGATTCATTGTTACATATTTGTGCATGTACACATTGGCCAATGTCATTTCCAGCACTTTCCCTTTACCTTCCCTCCTCCTTCCACCTGGTGGTTCATCCCATTTCAGTTGTTATTAATATTTGCCTCAATGTCTCCATCCCAACAGGATTAGCAGAAAACTCTTTTTTAATATTAGGTTATAGGGCTGGAGTTGTGGCTCAGTGGTAGAGCGCTTGCCTAGCATGTGTGAGGCACTGGGTTCAATTCTCAGCACCACATATAAATCAATGAATAAAATAAAGATCTATCAACATCTAAAAAATATTTTTTAAAAAAATTAGGTTATTAATTTCTCCTTTATTAAGGTAACAAAAAGTGCTAGGTCTTTATGTGTGATCCAAATAAATACAGTGTTGAACTCAATTCAGATTGACATATATGTATTTGGCTTTAGATACCCCAAGGAGCCCTTGGCAATACAATGCCAATGGGATATGAAACATGGGTTAACACTCCCAGACTCCACCCAGAAGGCATTGGGCTTAGATTCACTCTTAGATTCTTCCCAAACAATTGAAAATCTGCAAAAAAATAAATAAATAAACTCTTACTTTTAAAAGAATCTTTTTATTCTTTCTTCATTCAGTTCTATCTGAGATGACCTGGTATAATTTTGTATACAGAAAGCTAGTTTTTATTGCTAGATCACTTTTAAAATAATACAATGTTAATGGCTCACAGGATCTAGTCCATGGTTTCTGGGTTTTTTTGTTTATTTTTTTTTTAGTTCTCAATGGACCTCCATTTTATTCATTTATCCACATGTGGTGCTGAGAATTGAACTTGGTGCCTCACACATACCAGGCAAGCACTCTGCCACTGAGCGACAACCCCAGCCCCTACCCCCATGGGTTTTAACTGATGCCCAATAGGACTTGTAGCGTTTCATGAAGACGTTGCTTAATGTGTCATTTGGAGGGCTAAAACAAGACCCTTTCTGTCCCCAAATGAATCTCATGTCATGCTACAAATTTAATCACATTTAAAATTTTAGTCTTCAGAAAACTTTATTAAAATGGAAATATTTTGGGCTGGGATTGTGCTCAGTGGTAGAGCACTTGCCTAGCAAGTGTGAGGCACTGGGTTCGATTCTCAGCTCCACATATAAATAAATGAATAAAATAAAGGTTCATCAACAACTAAAAAAAAAAATTTTTTTTAAATGGAAATATTTTCATAGGGTGTTGAGAATGCTGATTTTAGAGATTAGCTGATACCCAGCTAGGGTTAGCCACCAGGCCCAAGGAAAAGAAACTACTTAATGAGGGAGGAGAAGGCTCCCTGTAGGAAGGGGCAGGGCACCCGTGTAAAGGGGATTCAGGGATTTAACACTGCCTGCTGCACACTGTTGGTGTCCTCTAGCAGTGTTAGCAACTGATACTGTGATCTTTAATTTGACCTTTGAAAGAGCAGAAATTAGAGGACATGTTTTCTGCAACCAGTTGTCACACCATCACCAAAAATGCTGTGCCCTAGAATCCTGCCACAGAGATGGAAAAAGAAATTGGCAAAGAAATAACTGCTCTTCAAAATGACAGATTCAGGCCTTTTAGTCTTAATAACAATGAAAAGAGGAGAGCTTTTATACATACTCCATGAAATCCTGCACTTTATCCACGAGGGAAGGTTTCTTGATCAGCTGTGGGTAGAGATTTATGAAGTGGTCATTGATGTGTCTGCAATGACAGGTGAGAAACTGTTAGATTCCTAAATTTCTTCTTGAATTTCTTCATCATGGCAACTTACCCAATCTTTTGGTTAAATAGGATGCCTCTATAATTACAAATCATCTCTATCATATTTTTTAATAAACTAAACACACAATTTAAATTTAAAATATTTCTAATACATGGAAAGTATGGAATATAGCAAACAACCAAGTATTCACCACTTAATTTTATTAGATCATTATATAATATCACTTTTCCCACCTATATTTCAAGATGTAAAACAAAATATTAGGAACACCGAAGTCCCTGTACACACCTTCCTGACAAGAATTCCACTCCTTTATCCCCAGGAGCAACTGCAACCTTGAATCTGACATTATTCCCATGTAGGTTTTTATATAATCACTATACATATATTTAACCCTAATGTGTACTATTATTTATTATGCTACAGAACAAAATATGAACAGGAACTTATCTGTCCCTCTGATTTGTTTATTTCTCTTAACTTGGCTTTTAGAGAAATACCATGTTACCTTCTGGCCATTAAATTTATTCTTTTTAACTGCTGATAGTGGTATGACCATGTAACACTTCCTGTATGCATTCTATGATGGATATTTAACTAGTTAGTTACTAATTTTTCAATATTGTAATGCAACTTTAAAAATTGTTATATATGTTATTTTACACATTTGCCTGTTCTTTTATTTGTTTACTTTTTTATTTTTATTTTTATTTTTTTGGTACTGGGGATTGAACCCAGGGGTACTCCACCACTGAGTCACATCCCCAGCCCTGTTTTGTATTTTATCTAGAGACAGGGTCTCACTGAGTTGCTCAGGGCCTCACTAAGTTGCTGAGGCTGGCTTTGAACTCACCATCCTCCTGCCTCAGCCTCCCAAGTGCTGGGATTGCAGGCGTGCGCCACCATGCCCGGCGTGCCTGTTCTTTTAGAATGTGTGTGTGTGTGTGTGTGTTGTGTGTGTGTGTATGTGTATGTATGTAAAATTGGGAAGTATTTCCAGCATATAGAAAAGCATAGAATATACCAAACACCCAAGGATCCACCACCTACCTGTATTGCATTGTTACACACATGTGCGCACACACACACACACACACACACACACAATCACTGCTGGGGTGAATATCATATATATGACATATCATATATATAAATATTTGTCAATATCTATTAATTTTACGTATGTCTATTTTTGTATGTTATGCATATATTACATGGAATGTCATATATAAAATTACTAGTTATTCCTAAATTGTTCTCCACAGAGATTGTACCAATTGACATTCCTAGACTTCTTCCTCCACCACCTCACCAACACTTGGTATTGTCAGATTTTTTGATTTTCAACAATTTGATAGGTTTAAGTAATTTCTCCATTTAATTTATATTCCTCACAAAACTATGTATATTTGGGACTCTTTATGTTAAAACTTACTTTAAAAATTAAAAGTGTATCAAAAGCTTAGACTAAATATTTTTAGTTGATGAAAAAAATCCATTTATACTTACTGTGATTTTAATATTCTTGGATTTGGCACTATAAGCTTTTGCTTTCTATTTCTTTCCCTTTTTATGTCTGTTCTTTTACATTTTTTTTTGTTTAGATAACAATTTTACCATCCATCTTCTACTCCTTTAATAATCATTTTAAAAGCCATTCGAAACTACATATTTTCTTATAAAGTCGAAATGAATTTTGTAATTCTCTTTTCATCCAAATATGAAGTATATTTTAGCAATCTTAACCATGGACATTCTCCATCATGTTTCTGTTCAAAGATTTAGTTTTACCTTTTGAATTTAAAACTATATGTTTAAAATAATTTTTATTTTTTAATTTTTACAATCAAAATATTATTGATTTCTTTGTTTCTATATTAACTATTGCTCCTTACATTACAAGATGTCCCTCTTATTATTCTAACTTAAGTATATCCTTTAATAGTTTAATAGAAGTCTGAGTGGTAATCTGTTGTAATTTATATGTATGACCATATTCTTATTTTGACCTTACTTGGATAATTTAAATGGCTATAAAATTCTAGTTAGATATTTTTCCTCAGCACATATTTTATGTCTCCATTATTTGTGATGAGAAGTATGCTATCTACTTGGGATTCCTTTGTAGTTATGTCTTTCTGACAGCTGTTAAGATCATTCTCTTTACCTTTAATTTTCTGTTGTTTCATTCACTGCATTGTAGCAATTTAATGGACTGTGTCTTCCAATTAAGGAAGTGGCTTTTTTTTTCCATTTTGATAAACTCTTAAGCTATTGTCCTACCAGTTATTTCTGGTCTGAAATTCCCTCTAGTCACTTTTTCTGGGACTCCTAACAGATCTATGTTGGAATTTCTTAATCCAATTTCTATGTCTAATAACAGACTTTTTGGTATTTTATCCTATTTTCTCTTTTGGGCTGTGTATTATGTAAATCTCTCAATATTTTCTTTGTATTCTTTGTACATTTTACCTATTCATGAGATTTTTAAAAATTACTTTCTATGATTTTTATAATATTTCTAATAAGTTATTTTAAAAAATCTACCTATCTTATTTCTTGCTTTTTGTTCCATAAATTCTTCCTCAAGTTTTCTCTCGTTTATAACTTTCAAGCAATCTAAGCAAATTTAAAGTTTCTGTTAAAGATGAACGTGGTGGTGCACACCTGTATTTCTAGCTATACCAGAGGCTGAGGCAGGAGGATTGCAGGTTTGAGGCCAGTCTCAGCAACTTAAAGAGACTCTGTCTCAAATTTAAAAAAAAATAAGAAGGACAGGGGATTTAGCTCAGTGATAAAGTACCCCTAGGTTCAATCCCCAGCACCCCCAGATGAGATTCATAACTCAACTGAGGTGATAACAATATAAATAGGTAAGACCAATTTGTACAAACTCAGCAATGAAAACAGTGTCATAACTATCACTTTAAAAGTATTTAATACCTTTGATAATATGATTCACCCTGATTTCATTTTGTGAAAAATGCTATCTTAAAAATCAGTGGCTCCATTTGTGTACAATGGGTCAAAATGCATTCTATAGCCCTGTATAACTAAGTAGAACAAATTTAAAAATTTTAAAAAAAATCAATGGCTGTAGCTGGGCGTGGTGGCGCACGCCTGTAATCCCAGCACTTGGGAGACTGAGGCAGGAGGATCATGAGTTCAGTCAGCCTCAGCAACTTAGCGAGGCCCTAAGCAACTCAGTGAGACCCTGTCTCTAAATAAAGTACAAAATAGGGCTGGGGATGTGGCTCAGTGGTCGAGTGCCCCTGAGTTCAATCCCCAGTTTCATATAAATAAATAAATAAATAAATAAATAAATAAATAAATAAATAAAAAAAATTTAAAAAGTCATAAAAGTGACTTAAAACACACTTTAGCTAATACCAATAAAAAAAGAAATACACCAAGTAAACTCAACACACTGTGATATTAATGAGACAACTGAAAAATTGAATACTGATTTGAATATGTGAAAATATTTGAGAATGATTATTAATGGTACTATTGTTCTATATATTTTTTTGTTCTATATTTTTTAAGAGTCTTTGTCTTTTAGTTATACACATTGCAATATTTACAGAAATGACATGAAATCTGAGAATTGCAGTGGGCATGGTAGCGCACGCCTGTAATCCCAGCAGCTTGGGAGGCTGAGGCAGGATGATCCTGAGTTCAAAGCCAGCCTTAGCAACTTAGCGAGGCCCTAAGAAACTCAGCAAGACCCTGTCTCTAAATAAAATATATATATAAAAAAGGCTGGGGATGTGACTCAGTGGGTAAGCACCCCTGGGTTCAATCCCTGGTACCAAAAACAAAAACAAAAAAATCTGAGAATTGCCTCAAAATAATTTGGGGCAGGGAGTGGGTAGAAGTAAATGGAGGTGTGGTAACCAGTCCTTTAGAAAGGCCCCCAGTGATCCCTGCTTCAGGCATGCCATTCCTTCCCCTCCAGTGTGGGCTGGACCTAGTCACCTTTCCCCTATAAATTTATTTTATAAATCTTCTTTTTATAAAAAATATTTTTAGATGTAGATGGACACAATACCTTTATTTTATTCCTTTATTTTATTTAAATATTTTCATGTGGTGCTGAGAATTGAACCCAGTGCCTCACATGTGCTAGGCAAGCGCTCTACCACTGTGCAACAACCCCAGCTCCTTTCATAATTTTTCTAATCGGTCATTTAAAAGTATCTGTCTTGGCCGGGCGCAGTGGCGCACGCCTGTAATCCAAGCGACTTGGGAGGCTGAGTCAGGAGGATCGCGAGTTCAAAGCCAGCCTCAGCAACTTAGCGAGGCCCTAAGCATCTCAGTGAGACCCTGTCTCTAAATAAAATACAAAATAGGGCTGGGATGTGGCTCAGTGGCCGAGCGTCCCTGAGTTCAATCCCTGGTTCCAAAAAAAAAAAAAAAAAAAAAAGTATCTGTCTTCTCAAAAGTGATATAAACATTCATTGGAGAAAAGATAGCCTCTTCAACAAATGATGCTGGGAAAACTGGCAATCCATATGTAGTAGAATGAGATCGAATCTCTATCTCTCACCCTGCATAAAACTCAACTCAAAGTGTATCAAGGATCTAGTCATTAGACCAGATTCTGTGCTTACTGGAAGAAAAAGTAGGCCCAACTCTCCACCATCTCTGCTTAGGAACTGACTTCCTCAATAAGACTCCTAAAGCTCAAGAAGTAAAATCAAGAATCAATAAATGGGATGGTATCAAACTAAAAAGTTTCTTCACAGCAAAGGAAAAAATCAAGAATGTGAAGAGAGAGCCTAAAGAATGGGAGAAAGTCTTTACCACGCGCACCTCAGAAAGAGCACTAATCTCCAGGATATACAAAGGACTCAAAAAACTTAACACCAAAAAAAACAAACAGAAACAAAAAACAAAAAACAATAACCCCATCAACAAATGGGCAAAGGAAATGAACAGGTACTTCACATAAGAAGAAATACAAATGGTCAACAAATATATGAAAAAGTGTTCAACATCTCTAGAAATTAGAAAAATGCACATCAAAAGTACAGTGAGATTTCATCTCATCCCAGTCAGAATGGCAATTATCAAGAATACAAGTAACAATAAGTGTTGGCAAGGATGTGGGGAAAAAGGTTCACTCAAACATTGCTGGTGCGACTACAAATTGGTGCAACCATTATGGAAAGCAATATAGAGATTCCTCAGAAAACTTCGAATGGAGCACCATTTGATTCAGTTATCCCACTCCTTGGTTTATATGCAAAGAACTTATAATCAGTATACTCCAGTGACACAGCCACATCAACGTTTATAGCAGCTCAACTCACAATAGCCAAGCTATGGAACCAACCTAGGTGCCCTTCAACAGATGAATGTAACTCCACATCAGGTATAATCACAATAATGGGATCCTAATCAGAACAAGTTACATTTATTCTATGTATACATAATATGTCAAAATACATTCTACTGTCATGTTTATCTAAAAAGAACAAATAAATAAAATATCTGTCTTCTTATTTCTCCTTTTTTGTTCCATAAATTCTCCCTCAAGTTTTTTGTTTTGTTTATAACTGGAAGCATCCTAAGCAAATTTAAAGTTTTTTTTTTTTTTT
>JAJEJO010053716.1:228940-270017 GCA_020662805.1 Glaucomys volans
TAGGGCCTCGCTAAGTTGCTGAGGCTGGCTTTGAACTCACGATCCTCCTGCCTCAGCCTCCCAAGTGCTGGGATTACACAGGTGTGCGCCACCGTGCCCGGCTCTCAATTACTTGATTATTTTTAATCCCTAATACAATGTAAATACTATGTGAATAATTGCTATACTGTATTGTTTAGGGAATAATGACAATTTAGCACATACACACATATTTAGTACATACACAATTATTTGTTTTAAATATTTTCAATCCGTGGTCTGTAGAATTCTCAGATGTGAAACACATGAACTCAAATGGTCAAATGTATTCTTAAAATTCTCTCCTCCCTGGTATCTGGGATGCTACTCTCTCCTGAATCCCCTACTTCTTTCCCTGCCTTTTTCTTCATTCTCTCCATGGATTCTGCTTTATGTTGTGTACTCCATGGTATACTTGAAAAGATTATCTGGAAGATTCCATGAGCACTAGAAATTCAAAATATCTAAAATAAAAGTCATAATCCCTCCTAACCCACTAATTTTGTTACCTTGCCTACTAAAAATTTTCATGGCTTCTATGTCTTAACAAAATAGCAAACCTTCACCTTACTCTCTTGGTCTTCATAACCTGACTTCTGTCTGTCTACCTTATAACTTTGTCACCACCCCTATATGCACTTTGTGATGCAGAAACTATTATGTACAGCTCTCCAAACGGCCATGAGCAGGGTCAGTGCTTCTGATCTGCATATGC
Organism: Glaucomys volans; assembly: GCA_020662805.1. Lineage (NCBI taxonomy): Eukaryota > Metazoa > Chordata > Mammalia > Rodentia > Sciuridae > Glaucomys > Glaucomys volans. The sequence continues at coordinate 229,674 of JAJEJO010053716.1, forward strand.
TGTTTCTTCTGCCTTAGATTTTCTTTCTTATAGCAATCTCAAAATTGCTATTTAGAACTCAGGAAGCAGCATCCCCTTTGCTGAGACTGACTTCCTCTATGAACTCAATGCGCCTTATCCACACATCTTTATGCCTTGTCTCACTGTACTGAACTTACACGTCTGTCCCTGCTCTGAGACTGGACCCCTCTAGGCCAGAGAGACTGTTTCCTCTGCACTTGGAAAAGTACCTGACACATAACAGGTACTCAATAAATAATCGTGAAAGGAAAGAAGACTTAGGAAGGAAAAGGGGGTGGGGGAAGAAGTGGAGAAAGGAAACAGTGTATAGTGCATTTTTCTCTCTGCCTGAAAAACCAATTGCCCATCTGCTGTGGTTATATTTGGGTCAGTCATCAAAGTAGTAGGAGGGGGTTGACTGACGCTCAGGTTCTGGGTTGAGATTCAGGGGATGGATGCTGTGTCATTTACTGAGAGAGGAAGCAGACCAGGCATAAGCCTGGTAGGGAATGTGAATTTAGTTTTTGGCATAGAGAGTTTTTAGTGATCAGGAGGCTAGAGAGCTTCAATTAAATATTTATATAGGGTCATCTATTGACATTTAAAATTAAATCAACATTTTAAACAAACATTGTCTATCAAATAAGCACTAAAAATAAAATCAACACTAGATCATCATGGTAGGGAACACACAGATGTGAATGGTGGAAATGGGCCCACTGTGCTGATCCCCAACATGCTTTCTTTTCCAAGAAGCAATTTCCCTGCAGCCCTGCCTGGCCTCAGTGGACAGGATATGTCACATTCCTCAGAAAACTACCTCTTAAGTACGGGAGAAATGCAGGCCCAAGATAATGCCAAAGGGAGGAACCCAGATTTTTGTGACCAGATCCTGAAACTTTGGGAGATAAGGATCATTCCTCCTAACCATAAAATCTGTAAGAATGTGTTGTTAAGAATCCAGTTAGAACTGGTCAGCGTGGGCCAAGGTGACCTAGATTTGCTATAACAGTGGGGATTTGAAAGTCTGATGTCACCCTGCTGTCAGTCAAAAGTCAAGAGGTGGACCTGGGAGGGACTCTCTGGAAATTTCTCTTGGAGTACAGGAGAGGCATCTTGTCCCTCTGTTCTGAGAGGACCCACTTTCTCCCTTGAGAGTGTCCCCTCTCCCTTTGCCTTATCCCTTCAATAAAACTCATGGCTATTACTCTCTGAGAGACATGTCCGAAATCTTTCTGACTTGGTTGCAAGAATCGTGGTCTTTGTGCTGCCTCAGTTTCTCAGAAGGCCCCAGCTCCATAATAATCATGTATTATCCCAAGGGGGCTGGGCGATGGGTTGGTACTTGGCCAGCTCAGGAAGATCCTAATTATGATCCTGAAAGGATCTGAAGTAGAACTAAGCCAACTTATTTCTTAGTAAAAACATGACCAAGGCTTTCTTTAAGAAAGGTTAAGCCGGGCGCGGTGGTGCACGCCTGTAATCCCAGCGACTTGGGAGGCTGACAGGAGGTTCGAGAGTTCAAAGCCAGCCTCAGCAACTTAGCCAGGCCTTAAGCAATTCAGTGAGGCCCTGTCTCTAAATAAATACAAAATAGGGTTGGGAATGTGGCTCAGTGGCCGAGTGCCCCTGAGTTCAATCCCCGGTTCCAAAAAAAAAAAAGGTTAAGTGGAAATGAAGCTTGTCAATAAACTTCTGGCAACAAATAAGTGTCTAATTGTTAGACAACAACCAGTCACAATTTGACAGATGTGGGCAGGTTCCATAGAAACTTCCCTTCTTCTCCTTTCAAAAACAATATATGTTTTCTAAATTTATTTCTGTCCCCAACTGTCATAGCCGAGCTTTTTCCCAGCTTTTTTTGCACATTCTGTTCCACCCTCACTTCCAATGAGTCTTGTATGGAAAAGAGGAAGCAGGGCTGGTTGGCTAAAAAGGAGCCCTAAAGACCTGTGGCAGGGGAGGAGTTATAAATAGGAACTGTAAAAGGAAAAAGGAAGGAGCGTAAGTCCTGCGGATCCCTTCCCTGTCAGTGCTATCCACAAAGCATGACTTTATCTTTGGCTCCTTCTCCAAACCCTGGCATTTCTCATGTCAACACACCAGCTCTGCCTCCCCTTTTCGCTGTACACTTCAGTTTGCTAAAGGTAAGCTAAGTAATTCAGCCCTGTGTGTTCACTGTTGCTGGTACTGACAGGGGACAGACTGAGGAAATAATTCTATACATTGGGCCCATGGTGCTGATCCCCACAAGCTTTCAGTTTTAAAAAGCATTTTTCCTGCAGCCCTGTCTGGCTTAAGTCCACAGGACGTTAACATTCCTCATCAAACTACTCGTTATCTGTGGGAGAAATGCAGGCCTGAAATAAATGCTAGTAAGAACACCTCTCATTACCTTGAAGCGGGGAACTTTTGGGATCCTTACACAGATCAGACTCCAGAACTTAGGGGGACAAGGAATATTCCCCCTAACTATAAAATCTGTAAGAACAAATTCCAATAACTGGTCAGCATAGGCCAAAGGGACCTAGAGTTGTCATGGCAGTGGGGACTTTAAAGTGTGATGTCATCCTGCTGTCAGTCAAAAGTCAAGAGGTGGACCTGAGTGAGGTGCTCTCTGGAAACTTCTCTGGGGTCCCCAGTAAAACTGGAGGGCAGCAGAGACACACTGTTCCTCTCCTCTCTGAGGGGACCCACTATCTCCCTTAAGAGTGTCCCCCTTTTCCCTTTCCTGTCTCTTCTAATAAACTCATGCCTGTTACTCTAAGGAAAATGTCTGAAATCCTTCTGGCCTGTTCACAAGAATCTAGGTTCGCAGGGGGGCCTTCATGCTGCCTAGTGTCATAGAAGGCCCCAACCCTCAACAGTACCACCTAATTTCCTGATCACAAAAATAAACCTCTGCAAATATGTACTTTTTTTGCCACAAGAAACCGCCATGCATGAAAAAACCTTGACCCACTCCTCAGAATTCCATAATAAAAACTAAATACTAAATTAACTTTGGCACATGCTTTGAGAATTAAACCAAAACTGAGTTGTTCACTCCAGCCCTAAAGGATGTCCTTGGCTCCTCCGTGATCTTCCTCCAGGGACCAGCTCTTTCTGGTTTTCCCAGAATCCACACTGTTCTCTGATTTTCTTAAATCCTTTAGTAGTTTAAGCCACCATAGTTTTATATTTTAAAAAATACATAAATCTCCAAGTTGGGAGGCAATTGGTGGGAAAAGTGAAATAGTGAAAAGGTAGAAAAACATTACATTATTCTAATCTTATCCTAATTTTACCCAAGATTGTGAAAATAGGAGCTATCTACTTTTTACTCCATATCAAAAAACACTCTACCTAAGAAAGTAATGTTTCTCTGCTGACTCTAGTTTAATTGTGTGTTGTTCTTTCAATAAAAGGCATGTTTATTGTACAGTCATTCACAGAAGTTATTGTCAAAAATAACTCATGTGATTAAGTTTGCAAACTTGGGTAACAGACAGATGGGAGTGTTCCAACTCTCAGCTGAGGTCCAACATCCAGAGAGGCAATTGCCATGTATCAATAGCCTCTCGGGAGTTATGAAAATGAAAAATCAGATTTGAACATCACTTAGTGGCAATGTCCTCAAAATTGGCTTGCTTGACAAATATTTGTTGAGTGAATAGGAATGCTACTTTATTTAAAAAATATTTTTGTTATATTAAATAAGACGGAAGATTCTCAATTATTTTTATATTTGTCTATGTGTAAAAACTGAAACACCCAAATTAAATTTCTTATATGTACTTGCATACTTAATATTTTCTATGAGTTCATTTTTCTATGTTGGAAAAAAATTCTTAATCTTATTTTAGGTGGCTTAAATCACTCTTTCACATATTCTCATATTGAAATCTGATTGTCTTTTCTTCTTCTTCTTCTTTTTTTTTTTTTTTTTAATTGGGAATGGAATCCAAGGGCTCTACCACTGAGCTACATTTCCAGACCTTTTCTTTTTGATTTTGAAACAGGGTCTCACTAAGTTGCCCAGGCTGGCATTGAACTTGTGATCCTCCTGCCTCAGCCTCCCAAGTAGCTGTGGAACCTAATTTTCCTAGCACCTCATTTTATGAAAGAGTAAGTACTTTTCAACCCTAAGCAATCTACTGGTGGCCTAGTTTATTCAGTAAGTTAGAGGGAGACAAAAAAGAAATGAGACAGAGCAGGCAGAATATGTGAGTGAAAACAGAAAAAATATAATTGAAACACTCTGTTCAGATTGGGTTTAGTTAATGATTCATCGATTCTGATCTCTGAGTTGCCTTCCTGTGTCCACAGAGCTAGTCTCTGGTATTTCTGTCTGTACTCCTTGGCATTGCGCTTCACTTCTTGAAAGCACTCTCAGTAAATTGCTATCTGGTTTTTTGATTTGCTTTGACTCTTCATCAGAGTCACTAAGCAAATAAATGATTCATGAATTAAACAGTCTTAGGAAACAAAATTAAAAGTAGATGCTTCAGCTCGATTCTCTCCAGAAAGCAAAGAGGATGCCGGGCGTGGTGGCGCACGCCTGTAATCCAAGCGACTCAGGAGGCTGAGTCAGGAGGATCGGGAGTTCAAAGCCAGCCTCAGCAACTTAGCGAGGCCCTAAGCAACTCAGTGAGACCCTGTCTCTAAATAAAATACAAAAATAGGGCTGGGGATGTGGCTTAGTGGCCAAGTGTCCCTGAGTTCAATCCCTGGTTCCAAAAAAAAAAAAAAAAAAAGAAAGCAAAGAGGAATTCTCTTGCTAAAAGGGGGATTATTTTGGCCAAGTGCTCTTAGGAAACAGAGTGAGGGACTGGGGCTGGGAGAGAAAGTCAATTCAGAATCTCCATTGTGGACACTGGAGATGGATCCCATTGGGACCTCCTAAAGAGGTGTGTGGAATTAGCTTCCAAAGTCTCCACCCCTAGGATGGGAAAGGGAACATTTATCTGCCTGCTCCTCCTGCACAACCCAAAGTTGCCCTGTGGAGTGTTAAATGCCTCACTTGCCAGGTTTACATGTGTTTCAGTGCTGAGTGATTATAATTTCAGAGATGCTCTGAGGTAGAATGCAAGAAACCTATGCAGTGCTGCTGAGGTGGTGTACCTCCCGTTACACCTGCATAAAGCTGGAAAGAAAGGCAAGCAAGAGGATGTAAGGTGGGAAGCACAATGTGTGCTGTCCCAGGTAGGCAGAAAGAGATAGCGCTCTTAAAAATAGCTTCAAAGCATGAAAAAATGCTGGAGATTTGCCTGGATCAGGAATGATCCCTTCCCTTCATTGCCTTGAAATGCACCTGTTATTCATTGCCAGCTGATATCAGTTCTTGCCATGAGTCCTGTCAAGAAAATGTCAACTTTGCCTCATTCAATTGGCAATGTTGGCTTAATCCTCATCCCTATCACTTTCTAATTAGACATATTTGTGTGCACTTGGTCCAATGAACTTGACATCCAAGCTCCTCGAGGATGAGAAGTGACATCTCATATTTCTCTGGGTCCACTCCGTTGGGTCAGCACACCACTTTACTAATTATGTGGTCACTGAAATCCGAAACTCTCACATTGGCTGGGCAGGTCACATTGCATAGCAATTTCAAAGTGTATTAATTATGATTTCTAATTTTGAATTAAAGTTCTGATATCTTAGGTTTGCAAATGACCCCAAGGAAAAGAGTGCAGTCTTGAATAACCCAATATTATTTTGTGCTGGAATTATGTGGTATTTGCAAGCCTAATATATTTCAGGGCAAGTCGATTTCTTTCAGTGATTTTTCTCACTCTATTTTCAAATCTCTCAAGAGACTTCCACAATTTTCTCTAGGAAAATTGTGACATGACATCTGTTGTCTGTGTGGACACAGAGTTGCAAGCTTTATACCAAAATTTCCTCATAATTTCACTACCTCTATTTCATTTTTACCACATTAAGTAAATTCCTTTTTTTTTTTTTTTTTTTGAGGTAGTACAAAGAAGTTACATAATAACATTGATAAATTCCCTGGATACATTTAAAGGCAATATTTTTTCTTTCTGTTTTTGGTACTGGGGATACTGACCCAGGGGCATTCTACCACTGAGCTACCTCCCAGGCCTTTTTTGAAAAAAAAATTTCAAATTTCAAAATTTTTAAATTTTGTGACAAGGTCTTGCAAAGTTGCCCAGGCCTTGAACTTACAATGCCCCTGCCTCAACCTCTTGAGTTGCTGGAATTAATGGTGCCTACCACCACACCTGGCTGAAGCTAAATTTTCAAAAGACTGTGAAATATAAGTTGTAGGAGCAATGGAATTAAAATAAAATTAAAAAAAAGATAAGCTTAAGCACATGAAAAAAAGCTAAAAATGTTGAAGATAAATCCCTTGATGATTCATTTCATGATTGCTGCTCCTGACCCTTTTTCTTTTGCTGTCAGTGTTGCCTGGGGTTACTATTAACCCCAGAGAAGAGGCTAGGCTACAAACTCAGGAGGTCCACAAATGTTCAGAGTCAAATTGGAAGGAAAATAGGTTTTATTAAAGGCCGCCTTTCAAGAAAGATAGAAGAAACTCTTTTTTGTGAATTTCCATCTTCAGAAGGCTCTGGGGTTAAGAAAAGCTTTTAAAAGAGGTGGCAGGATGTGGCAAAAGATAGTCAATATGCACATGTAACATATATAGATTTAGTGAGTCCTGATAGACAGGCCAGGGCTGGGGCCGTCACTTTCAGCTTCCTTGAGGTTCCCCAGGCCAGCAGGGTGGCCTGGCCCCTCAGCTTTTACTCTCAGTATGAGGAAGTTGTCCTCAATTTCAGAGGGGCTCTTAATTTCAGTCTCTTTGATCAATAGTTAATGCTTTACAATTTAGAATCAACAAAAACAAAAGATAACAAATGACGATGTAATATCAATTCCTAAAGAAGTCTGAAAAAGGGCTGGGGTTGTGGCTCTGGGGTAAAGCACTTGCCTAGCATGTGTGAGGCACTGGGTTCGATCCTCGGCACCACATACAAGTAAATAAAATAAAGGTCTTTCAATAACTGAAACTTTAAAAAAAAAGGAAGTCTGAAAAAATATGTATGTTCTATATGTCAGAACAAACTCCCAAGACAAAGTTCACATGATTCAGTCTATAAATTATGAAAATAAGTCACCACAAATCTTTTAAAAATATTTTTTTGTTGTAATGGACCCAATTCCTTTATTTAATTTATTTTTATGGGGTGCTGAGGATTGAACCCAGTGCCTCATATGTGCCAGGTAAGTGCTCTACCACTGAGCCACAATCCTAGTAAGCTTTTTAAAAATTTAAATGCTGAAGAAGGATCTTTTAAATTTTCTTCCTAAGAAAGATTTTGATCTTTGCTACTGGATTCATGTTTCCAGAAGGACCAGAAAACCAAGTTTACTAAAAAAGATAAACAGATACTTCTGCCAGGATTTGTTCTGGAACTTGTATACATTTTTATACACAAAATGATGTAGGGAAAGCCCAGGAAAATATTCAAGAGTAAGGGAGCACTGACTTCATTGGATCTGTTATACTAAGATAATCATGGAGAGGAGCTGTAGGCAGACTTAGTGAGGTTCTGGAAGAAAGAAGAGTTGGAAAGTTCTAACGCAGGCATGTTTAGGAAAAAATGCACTTAGGAAAAAAATAATCAAGGTCATTTCAGTCAGTCAGTTATAACCAAGGAAAGTGACCTAAGATATTGCCTGCTGTTTTCTGAAATGTTTGCTTAATATGCTGGTGTGTACCCCAAATCCTGAAATGTTGGGCCATGGTTAAGCAAACATCCTGCTTTTATAACAAGTTATTACTCGGGAGCACAGAGATTATCACTTGCGATCCTGATTGCCTCATCAAGAGATCTACTATGCCTTTCCAGAGAAAAGCTATTCTAATACTGTGACTGGGAGACATAAGGTGACACCTGGGGATGAAAGGGGCTGGACCGTAACACTGCTCCAGAAATATTCAGGGTCAAAAATGGTAGGAAAAGAGGTTTTATTCAAAGCCAGCTTTGAAGGAAGATGGAAGAAACTTCATGTTTCAAAAATTCCATTTCCAAAATCCCTTTTAGAGAAAAGGCAGGGAAATGAAACAAAAGCCAGGAGACACATATAGGTAGATTTGTTTGGTGCGTCTGTGACAGGCCTGAGACAGTGGGCAATCTTGCTCCCAGCCTCTCTGGCACCTGTCAGAGTTGGGGTTCACAGCCCTTTCCCTTCCTTCATGCATTTAATATGTTTTGATTCCCTGGAGACTTCCTTATCACATCAAAATGAGACAGGACTTCTTGGGGCAAGATTTGATTGCCCTAATTTCAGGAGAGCCCGCAAATCCAGTCTGTTTCAATATCAGTAATAGCGAGTCTTCAGTTAACAGCACACGCTCTACACTAGGCACTGTTCCTCATGGCACCCCTGTGAGGTACACACTATCATAATACCCATTTTGCAGGTAAGGAACCTGAGGCACACACAGATTACACAACTGACCAAAGGTTACACATAAGTGTTAAAGCCAGGATTTGAACACAGGTAGTCGGTCTCCAGGACCGACTGTTTCTTTTTTGTTTCTTGGATTCTGTGCTACCTCTTTCTAATACTATATATCCAAGAGTGAATAACTTACATGTAAAGAATGAACTTACAGAACTGTGAGGCCCTATCTCAAGTGAATTTGGAAATAAGAAAGCATTCAGAGTTAAAGGAATAGCTGATATTGGCCCGAACCATTGGTCTACCAAGACATCTTAGGGAGACCAAATGACTTTCCAGGACAATGAACCCTTCAACAACGAGAGGGGTAACCAATCTAGAGAGGAAATCTGCTAGTCTCAAGCAGGCATTGGTAAGCCATGGAAGTACAGAAAGACAGGTCAGCTGTGACAGACAGGCACTATCCAGTGGGGGAGCACCCTTTTGGTGGATTCAAGGGTCCAGGGCCTAAAGAGAGACAGATGAATCAAGACTCCAGCCTGAGAATTCTTGATAATACTATGTTCTGTGGTTGGATCCCAGTGAGAAAGCACCTGAGGCAGTCTACACAAATATCCAGTCTGCTTGACAGTTATATTTCTAATGAATAATTAGCAATGAATGAGTCTGGTGAATAGATTTGGGTGTATATCAGGGTGAATCAGCTTCCTTGAACCTGATCAAATCTGGAACACTGGGAAGATGAATGGCTATAATCTAGCCTGGCAAGACTAACTGCCAGATTCAGAACCAGTTTTACCAAGGTATGTGCCATGTGTCTCAAAGTAGCCAACACATCTTTTCCCTTAGTGGCAACCTGACTTCGCTATACATACCACTTAGAAAAATACAAGGAGGGCTGGGGATAGGGCGGACTTAGTATGCGTGAGGCCCTGGATTTGATTCTCAGTGCCAAGCACGTAATTATGCAAGGAGAGTCTAAAAAATATTTATGGGGCTTTTCAATCTGGAAAGATAAGTAAATGTCTAAAGTTTAGAATGCTTGAAAGATATAGCCAGAATGAATAAACAATTATTTCCTAATTTCTAGAATTTAAAAACCCCACAAAGTGACCTTTAACAATTAAAGAAGTTGTTTTCGGGAAAATATATGCATATTAGAAGATACAAATTTCATTCTGGAGAGATGAAGATGCAGTCCCTTTGGTGTTTATCAAGTCCCTACCAAGCTCAAGGTACTGAACTGAATACTTCAGAGAACACGTGACAAGCAAGAGATAATGAAGTCCCTTTTCTTTACTCTCAACTCTCAAAGTCTTGGCAGTGTACCAGAAGGTTAAGATGGATTCAGAAAGCTGCAGTGGAAAACTAAGAGCAGAACAAAGGAAAAAGATCACATCTGCTTGGAACTGCCAGTGTGGGCATCACAGGATGTCTTCCAGCCCCATAATGAAAAGCCTTTTGGGATTGCCAGGCATGGTGCTATTGGGATCACCTTGCAGCAGACATGCCCTCACTTTCTGCCTTGGCTCCAGACCCTCCAGGCTTGAACCCAGCCTCCTGCTTGGGCAATTCAATTTATGATACAGTTTCTTGTTGAGTAAACAATGCCCCATCTTCCGAAAGCCTCCACTTCACTCCTTAGCCTGCCCCCAGAAACATTTAAAGTAGTCTCAGCAGACCAAAGGGATGGGGTGGGGGTGGGGTGGGGGCGGGGTGGGGGAGGAAGAAAGAAAAGAAAAAAAAAAAAAGAAGATCTCAGCCCCCACTGTAGACACAAAGCCATTTCCATTTCCAGGACTTCTTTAACCTCTCCCAGGGATGTCTGATTGAGCCTCCCTGTACTAAAATGGGGCATAATTCTGCTGAAGATCAGACTGGGAAACTAAATCAAGTCAGGAGTCTGGATGCATCACAACTGGGTAGACTGGAAAGATTTAATATTGAAGAGTGGTAATTGGGCAAGTTTCGAAAGCAAAGTCCTTAAAATCTGGTGACTGCAAATACTTGTTGAGGGAATGTGGTGTAACAAGAATCAGTACAGACATTTGGGAATGGGACCCTCCCCAAGACCCACCCTGTTCTTGCACAAGATCAGCATGGGAAAGGGATTATATAATAAAAAAATTAATCTCTTTTGATTTTACTTTTGAAGTCTTTCAAGTCCTCATAGTTCAAGTTCACTATCTTGGTCCTACTGGGAATGGAAGTAATGAATTCAAGGCTTTTTTTTTTTTTTTTTGAAGGATGTAGATTAACATCATACCTGTAGGAATAAAACCTGTTTTACTAAGAGAAATAGTTAAACCAAAGCTTCCTGACATCCCAGCTGTCTTCACTTGTTGTGTTATCTTTTATGCAAATTACTGACTTCCTCCCATTCTAAAGTTTCTCAGCTGTAGAATGGGCATTAGAATTCTGTTCAAGGTAATAGTTAATATCATATGAAAAGACAGCACCTTTAAGCAAACTGTCTGGCAAATTATTAATCTGAAAATACCAGGCTGTAGTCATTCTCTTAAGTCAAAGTCACTGTCACTTTTTTTTTTTTTTTTTTTTTTTTAACAGAACAAATGGCAGCCTGGAATCATACCTCCCTATGATCTGGATTAAATATATTTAGATGTCCTTTGGCTGGAGTTTTCGGGAGGAGCCAAGGCTCTTTGGGTCAAGAGTTGTTGCAGGAGCGACCGATAGTCTGCCAAGAACTTTTGCCAAAACTTTTTAAGTTCGCAGACCACACTCCAAGTTCATGCCCTTTTCAAGTGCCATCACTGAGCTGCAGCAGAGCTGGAGCAAGACTCGCCAGTGTCCCCGAAGTGTTTCCCCTTGGGGTCCACCCAACACAAGACACCCGCGGGAAGCAGACTCAGCGGGAGCTCGCAGCGGGGTGCGGCGGGCGCCCAGGGGCCTCTGCTCACCTGCTGGGCGCCGCGGCGCGGCGGCAGCCGAAGGCAACAGCAGCAGCAGCAGCAGCAGCAATCGCAGCGGCGGCGGCGGCGGTGGCAGCGCCGGCAGACCGAGGCTTCGGCGGGACATCGCTCTGCGGCCGCGACCTCGGCTGGTCTGGTCTAGGCACCGCTGGGGCCGGCGGTGGCAGCTGTTGCAAGAGCAGCTCTTGGGGTGGCAGGCGAGCGCTGCGTCTTCGAGATTGGGGCGTTCTTAACTTTCCTCTCCCATCGGCCCTGCCTATTTGGGGCTTTTAGGGGCGAGGAAGCTTCACGTGGTCTTGAGAACAACCTTCGCCCTACTGGGCCCCAATCTGGGAAAGGCGGGTCCCTTTCGTCTGACCCTCCAGCAACCTGTGGGCAGGGCTGGGAAAGTTCCTCAGCTGCTCTTCTGGGAAATGCGCAGGCTGCGGACCGCTTTTTCAGGACTAGTCGGGCAGTTCGGCGGCCCAAGGCCTGAAGGAATCAGTTCACAACGACACCACTGGCCTCTGCCGCGGAGCTGGCCACGATAGCAGCGGACGAGGCATCCAGAGTGATGGTGGAGCTCATGCTCTGCCTACACACGGTTCTCCTGCTTTGTGGTTCTAGAGGCGTCTTCTCTTGTCTGTGATTCCTCAGGGATCAGTGCCAGTGCCCTAGGCGACTTAACCTAAATCTATTTGCTGCTGCTAGACTTTTGATCGTTTATTTCTCTTCATTGGTTGGAGTCACCACTGGAGTGTGATTCACGAAGGGTTGAAACTAGATGCCCCTGATCCCCTGTGGTGTTCCCATTTCCCTGCAGGGCTAGTTGAAAGTGACATTGTGAAGTAGGCAAAATTATGTCTTGGGTGACATTGTGAAGTTGGTGGCAAAAGGTGCCCTAGGTGACATTGTGAAGTAGACAAAAGTCATCTTATTCATTCAATAGCATTGATTGAGCCCATCTTATGCTCCTGGTACCAGTGATACAAAGACAGTTAAGAGCATGTCCTCCCACAGACGAGAGGGGACAAAGCCTTGTGAATAAACTGGTAGGTAGAGTTGCCACTAATGCTGTAAAAGAGCTATGATTAAAGGGAAGTGGAGACAGCCAGATGTGATGGGTAGGCCTGTGATCCCAGGGACTCTGGAGGCTGAAGCAAGGAGGATTCCAAGTTCAAGACCAGCCTAGGCAACTTAGTGACACCCTATCTCAGAATAAAATGGGAAAAAATGAAAAAAGAAAAGAAGGAAGAAAGAAAGGAAAGGGATGGAGTATATCTCGGAAAGGAAAGAGCACCCCTGGGTTCAATCCCTAGTACTGTTGCTGAAAACTCAGTCCTTGTCCCCAGTGCCAATCCAATAATAAGGGCACTGTTTTGAGAAAAAGGAAAAAGAAGGTTTATTGCTTTGCTAGTAAAGGAAAAACACAGGGGACTCCTGTCCCAGAGGCTGTGATTCTGTCCATCAGTGGAAACGGGGCTTTTAAAGAGGTGACTCAAAGGCTACACTCCATGTGTTCTCTGTCCAGAGTTTTAATTCACTTGTTAATTTGGGGGATAGTCATTTCTGAGATCTTCTGTTACCATCCCAAAAATCTGGATTACTTCATTCCTGTGGTGGGTGTGTTCTCAGAGACAGGTAACTCTGCCTAGGATGGGGAAGAAAGGTAATCCTGTTTCCCCTGAAATTAGGGAGAGGGAGAGATTAGGGAGGAATAGAGAGAGAGGAAGAGAAAGAAACATTTCTATTTTAAAAAGAAGTTTCAGTGGCAGAGCAGCAAGGGCTACATTGAAAGCATAAAGTGGGCCACTGTTACATACCACCAGAGAGACAGAGAGAGGGAGAGAGAGGGAGAGAGAGAGAGAGAGAGCGAGCGAGCAGTGGAGATGATCAGGAGGTGGCAAGCCACCACTCAGCCTCCACTCTTGTCTTGGCCTTCTAAGCTGAGGTGTCAAGGGAACATGGGAAGAGACAATAAGAAGCACTTTTCCTAGAGAGGGAACTACATTTGTAATTGTTAGAAAAACATAGAACAATTAAAAGAACATCAAATCCCTGAGCGAATTGCAAGTTACAGTTTTACAGTTTTGTGTTGACAGTCATTTAATGAAGGAAGGAATTGAGGACATCATGGCAATTGCACACTTTCCTTCAGGTTAACAAATAAACATGAAGGAAAATTACGAACATTTTGGTTGTGTCACATAGGGAAGAGAACTACATTAGGACATTCAAGGAAGTTGTGCCACCCCAAATATTTCAGTCCTGGTGCCATGTATGACCGTCCTTCATCCTACTAACCCTTCTCATCCAAGGAGCCAAGTATTCTGATGAAATAATATATAAATATGTATATAAACATGTCTGATGTCAACTATGATACTATGTAGCCATTAAATGTTGTCTATCATGTTTCAGGCACAAAATAGCAAATATAAGATCTTGTATTTGCCCTCACAGACTTTGCTTCCAACAAGGGGAGCAAATTACTTAGACAACAAATTAGTTGGATCAGGGTTTCTCAACCTCAAAGCTGCTGAAGTTTTGGATCAGACAAGTCTTGTTGTGGGGGGATTTCCCTGTGTACCCTTGACCCATTGGATGCAGGTAGCACTCCCCACCACTTGTAACCACTGAAAACCCCTCCAAACATTGTCATATGTTCCCTTAAGGTGCAAAACTGCCCCTAGTTATGAACCACTGAATTACCCAATGACAAATTTTAACTTTGAATTGTGACTGTTTTATATATTTGGGAGAGAAATGAGCAGCAAAAGTCACTCATGTTAAATGTAAGGTGAGGGGAACCAAAGATGTAGACTATGAAATGTTCTCATCACTTCTATAGTGGACTTCCTGATTTGTGGCTACTTGTCATCCATTAATCTAGTCTTGGTATCAACTTTTGATAAATTTGGACTCACTGGTTTAGAGGTTTTAGTGAGCAAGGATGGAGGAGTGTTCCCACCAGGACCCACAACACAGTGTCCTAAATTGGAATTTGAAAGGACTCACTGGACTTTTTTGAGTTCCTCTGAGAAAAATGGGTAAGAAAAGGATTCTAGAGTTGGTTAGAGTAATTTAGCTTGGCATAGTCAGAGCTGAAGCTGTAGAAGTAATGAAGGGGAGTCCCTTGTGTCCCCATACACTGGGAACAGTAATGGAAGTGCTGTAACCTTACTCAGGCAGCACTACTGGGGACTCAGGTTCCTTGCCCCAATGAGCAAAGAACCCCAACCAGCTGAGATGTCAGCCCAAAGCAAGGGAAGGTGGAAAGAAAGTGAATAAGAGAAGTCATAAATGCCGTCTATAGCAGAAACAGGGATAGTAGACTTCGTTGGTTTCTGTATTTTTGCCTTGCTGTAACATACATGTGGTAAAATGAAAAATTTACAGTTCCATGATGAATTGTGACAAATGTAAACTTGTTTCTGTTCCAAAAGAGTATAGTTAATTTAGAATCAACACTTATCCATTGGTGGTTACAATAAATTGGTACCAAATTTAAGGGTACTCAGTCTCAATTGGGAAATCCTTAGCATCCTTTCCCTCTTCCATATCCTCTCCGTACTCAAGGTTGATCATGGTTTCTGGGAGTTTATGTACTGACCTGGTATTGGGGACTCTATTCGGTGAATTATTCTCTTGACCTTTTGGCCACCACTAAGATGTGGTTTGTTTCATTCAGTTGTCAGGAATTGCAACGCAGTTACCTGCTATTGATGTCTGCAGCTCCACCATGACCTCGGGTTAAGATTCCCACATACTCTGTGTATTAATTAGGATAACGCTATCCATGGTGATAAATGAACTCTGTTTGTTCAATGGATTTATGCAGAGCAGGTTTATTATACCAATTCAGTGTGGGCATTCTTATTGGTAAGAGGCTTTCTTCCATGTGAAAATATAGGAACTCAGTGTCCTTTCATTTGTGACTTCGCCTTACACTAAGGCAGAGGTTTCCAAACTGAGGACTGAAAACTTTAATAGCAGCTATTTGATCAGTGTCCAATAGACAGCTATGTTTCCCTGAGAATGTTCAAAGTATCCCAAAGAGCCCTTTGGTTCATTATAATATGTTCTGCTGTTACTGTTTCCTATGAATATTTAAAAGATTCTTAGACACCCTCTGTGAATTCACTGTGGTTGCCAAGGTGTATGCAGGAACCATGACCAATTGTCCTTGAAATCTTTTCTTTCAGCCACAGAAAAGGCAAAGGGTACAGGGAGAGCACACCTTCTTCTTTAATAATTCTGCTTACCTTCCATCAGGAAGAACTGGACATGTTGTTACCTGTGCACTAACAAGGCTGAGAAATGCAGCCTTCAGCTGGGATGCCACCTCTCAGAAGGGAACAAGAAAACACACCTTTGGTAAGCAGCCAGCTGTTTCTGGCATACTGGGCAACCTCTTCATCCTGACTTAGATCCTACTGGGGCTTTGATTCCTCTTATACGCTTCTGAGCTTTGGTATAGTGGCAGTAGGGGCTTAAAGGTACTGACTTAGTGATCATAAATCAGTGAGTCTGCCCTAGGGGTCATCTCCCTAAACACCTCCCTTAGTCACTGCTACTCTAAACCTCTGGTGCCATGGGGGACACATGGCTCTTTTTCAAGACTTGGAAGTTCATGAGCTGCACTGGGGAGGTATAACTGTCATCTCCTCCACTCTGATAATTCTAGACCTATGTTGCATTTCTATCACTAAATATTTCCACATCCTGCCCTACCCATCAGGTAGGTGACTCCTTCCCTAGAGGAAGATTGGTGCTGGGCTTTCTCATTGATTTTCCTCTGGGCATCTCTTACCAGCTCTTCAGACTTTTTACTTCCGTAAATAAAAACAAATTCAACATTAGCATACCTTCTTATTCCAGTTTATGATTCTTCAATGAACTGCATACCTTTTTATCTCAGTCTGTCTTTCCATTTTCCAAGCCACACTTTTGAATATTTTTAAACAATTTTTTCTCTCGTATTTTAGTGTCTTTTGAAAGCTAGTGTCTCTATAACATAAGAACTCAAAAAGCCACAAATCAGCCAGGTGTGGTGGCACACCCCTGTCATTCCAGCAACTCAGGACGCTAGCCTCAGCAACTTAGCAAGACCCAACTTAGCAACTTAGAGAGACATTCAAAATAAAAATCAAATAGGGACAGGCATGTGGTTCACCTCTGGGTTCAATCCCCAATATCCCCCTATCCCCTAAAAAAGCCATAAATCTTAATCTTTTATTTTCCAATGTTTTAATATTATCCCTTGAGCAATACCTTAACCTCTTGGAATGAATCTAGTAGTGGAAGCTTTGCTAGGTTAAACAAGAATTTTTCAGAAGAAAAATGCATAGGGTAATATTTTAGATTACCATCTAACTAGTCGTATGTATATTTACTTCTGTAATTGATTTTTCCGTTTCTGTTCTTTTCTTCCCCTCTTGTGTGTGTAGTTATGTAGGTAATTAAACATACCATTCGGTGTATAGGTATCAGAATATTGAGTCTAACTTGCTACAGAATCAAAGAAAGGATAAATGCTCCTCAAAAATCCTGGGCTTGGACTTTTTGCTTGTCTACCATATTCCTCTATTAAATGCTCACAGCTCTTCTACTTTTTTTGTTTTCTGTTTGTTTGTTTGTTTGTATCAGGGATTAAACCCAGGGGCAATTAACCACTGAGCCACATCCCCAGCCCTTTTTATTTTCTGTTTTGGGACAGGGTCTCATTAAGTTGCTTAGGGCCTTGCTAAATTGTTGAGGCTGGCTTTACACTTACCATTTTCCCAAGCTGCTGGGATTGCAGGCATGTGCCACTGTGCCCAACTTCTTTTAGGTTTTAAGAAAGAATTTAAACCTTGATGGTACGGGTATAACAATGAATAAATAAAAAGTGCTTGATAAATATTTGATGAATCTGGCTGATCCTGATTTAATGAGGACAATAAGAAGAAGAATCTTGGGCAGTTACTTCTTGGAAAATGGCCAAAAATTAACCTTCAAATGCAATCCAGCTCCAAAACTCCCGATATGTTTCTTGGAGAAGTTGTCATTTCAGTCTAGTTGTGTAAACTAGATGACTATTTCCTGGATATGGAAAATTGAGTTAGAAACTGTGCATATCAATCTTCCACACAACTGTAGTCTGAGAAGGAAGTCTGGTGTGCCGCCAAGAGCACTTTGAACACTCTCTCTGTTGAGCAACATGCTCTCTACTAGCTCTTTCAATTTTAAGATGAGTGATAAGAAACCAAAACCAGATGACAGCAGGCTTTGAAAAATACTGCAGAATGACAGAAAGGGGGCATCACAATGAACTCTTGAATTTTTAAACACTTCCAATCTTAGGAACCCGAAGAAAAGTTTAGAAAACCTTTTGGCATTTTCCATAGCATATGAGAGAACGTGGCCTCTATTTACTAAGACCATTCATAAAGAGAAACAGATTGAGAAGAAAATGCATGAGATGAAAAGGAAGATGGGACCAGGACAAGAAGAAATTTGATAGAAAACAAAGAATTTCATAGTAGAATTAAGAGAGACAAGAGAAAGAGAAGAGAAAGTGACATTGTTGAAAATGGAGTAATTTGAAGGACAGATTGTTGAAATCCTCCACAAAGGAGGAGGGAAAGATTTTTTAAAAATGAAAAGATAAATAGTAGACTGAGACAGACAGCATTACCCTATGTATATGTAAGATTATATGAACTGTGTGAATAAAAAAATTTAAAAAAGAAAAGATAAAAGGAAGAGAGAACAAAGATTACAATTCAATGTAAAAATGATAGGTGTTCCTAAAAATGAAATTGAACTAATTAGAAGCCCCTATCAAAACCCTTTCAAGAAAATTCTCCCAAACTGAAGAAACAAACTTAAGTGCTTTTCCCTGACCTGCCGTGATGTGAGGTGCACAAGTCACCTATGTGGGAGTCTTGGCAAAAGCATTTAACCTTCATCAAGTCAGGAGGACAAAATTGGACTTGGCCAACTCATGGGTATGTGACATGCACATGCTTTGAAGGGGTCTATGCTCATTTTGGTGTTCTGCTGTGACCATCAGTAGGCCTTGCAAATTATGCAGATTCTGGAATCTGGTAAATCCAGATTATAGGACATTTTACAGGACAACTGGTCTATATTCTTTTAAAATGTCACGGTTTAATGGATACTCCCCCCATGAAACACACACACACACACACACACACACACACACACACACCACTCTTCTAGGTCAAAGGCAACTAAAGAGAAACAATCTGATCTTTAATTGAATACCGAGTAGGGTGTGTGTGGAGTGCGATATGCAGAATATTTGTTTCTGGGGGATATTTGAAGACATTTATTTATTTTTTTTATTTGGTGCTGGAGATTGAACCTGAGATCAGTTTACCACTGATCTACATCCCCAGCCCTTTTCATTTTTTGAGACAGGACCTTGCTAAGTTGCTGAGGCTGGCCTTGAACTTGGATCTTCTTGCCTTAGCCTCCGAAGTCACTGGGATTACAGATCTACACCAACATGCCCAGTTGGTTGGATACATTGAAACAAACAAGGACAATGTAAGAGATGGTATCATATATTTAAAAACTTTATGGAGTGTGAAAATAGTATTGAGGAAGTGCAGAAGACTGTCCTAGTCTTCTGGGACACACATGCTCTGGTGAAGTGTTATGATCTCTGCAGCGTTCAAATGGTTTGGTAAGCCGGGAGTGGTGGCGCACACCTGTAATCCAAGCGATTTGGGAGGCTGAGGCAGGAGGATCTCGAGTTCAAAGCCAGCCTCAGCAACTTAGGGAGGCCCTTAGCAACTCAGTGAGACCCTGTGTCTAAATAAAATACAAAATAGGGCTGGGGATGTGACTCAGTGGCCGAGTGTCCCTGAGTTCAATCCCCGGTACCAAAAAAAAAAAAAAAAAGAAAGGTTTGGTAAATGTATATATTACTGGACAGAAGGACAATAAGTAAGGCAAAAAATAAAAACAAACACTAATCCTTTCAGCAAACTTTCTTTTTAAGGAAGTTTTTATTTTCCATTGAGAGATATTTTTAATGATATATCATAATTTCATTTCTTAGGCATCGTGAAAAATAGCTACTATAATAAACATGGGAGTGCAGTTATCTCTTAATTTACTGATTTCCTTTCCTTTGGATATTGACCTGGCAGTGAGATTACTGGATCAAATGGTAGTTCTATTTTTAGTCTTTTGAGGACCCTCCACACTGTTTTTAAGGAGGCAGCTTTTAATG
Source organism: Glaucomys volans (assembly GCA_020662805.1). Classification (NCBI taxonomy): domain Eukaryota; kingdom Metazoa; phylum Chordata; class Mammalia; order Rodentia; family Sciuridae; genus Glaucomys; species Glaucomys volans. Next base: position 249,252 of record JAJEJO010053716.1, read on the forward strand.
AATAGTTGCTTATTGGCTTCCCAGCTAACTTTTGTCATGTCCAGAATCACCCTTTCCATGCTACCATTGCTATCTAAGCTCCTGGCACCTCTTCCTGTCCCCCTCAGCAGCCAGTACATTCCTTTCCTTACCCCAACTTCTTCCAAGCCTATCAGTTCACCTGCTGCTTTTGAAAGTCCTCTCTCAACAAAGGTGGGCCTCTCCTTATGGGTAATTGAGTTTCAGCTACAAAGAAAACAGTAGGTTTGGAATTGGTACCTCCACAAAGAAGACGGACAAACACTCTGAACATTCCAGAGGAAAGGGAGAGGAAGAATGTGAATTACCTGCAGAACATTACAAATCAGATTGACTTTGACTTCTCTGCACAGCAAACAGCCAGAAGACATTGTAATACCATCTGCAGACTTTCTGGGGGGAAAGGTCGTGAATTTGAAATTTTATATTCAGTTAATTTTAGTTCCCATGTGAAGGCAAATTTTCAAAGTCACAGAAAATACAGCTTCTGAGAATCATTCATAAAAGAATTTCTTTGATACAGATCAACAGAAAAATCCAAATTAGACCTGAAGAGCAGGGAAATCAGCTTGTAAAAGTTTCAAGGGGTTATCTTTCATTTAGTTTAGAAATTCTGGACCTGAAACTCAGGAATCAAGTTGGTTCCACACTCTGGTGGCTTCTACAATTAGGGACAGCTTGCCCCTCAGTGCTTCTGTTAGCAGGGGTGTATTTTCCTTCTGCTTCCTTTTTGCCTGCTGATACAAAGTACATTTCTTAGTCTACATTCTTCACAGCAGGTTCAGATTAACTCCTGGCTTTGGTTGATGACCAGGTAAAACACTTAACAGGTATTTTACTGTATATTATTATCAAGTTACTGGGCTGGAACACTATGTCAATAAGAATTACATAACAGAATCAAAGTTACATAAAAACCATAAGGGCCATTCTCATTGCCAAATAAATTAAGCAATGGTTTTGCACATCCTGACAACTCCTATTGAATAATGAGTCATGTTTGTAAAAATTGGCTCTATGAAAAACAAATGACTCAGGGATGCTCTATAGTTGGCCCTTCATATTTGTGGGTTGCACATCTGGGGTTTCAAACAACTGCAAATCAAAAATGTTGGAAGAATGAAAGTTGTATTCATACAGAACATGAAGACATTTTTGTCTTTATTCTCTAAACAATATAGCATAACAGCTATATGCACAGTATTTACGTTGTATTAGGTATTATAAGTAATCTAGAGATAAAGCACACAGGAGAATGTGCATAAGGGATAGGTAAATACCATGCCATTTTATTTAAAGGACTTGATCATTTACAGATTTTAGTATGGGAGGCAGTTCAGGATTACTCCCCTGTGGATACCAAGGGATGGCCCTTTTAACTGTCATGAAACCCATCTTCTTACTGTCCATCTTCTGTGATACTATCCTTGATACTAAGGTAGCATGGGATATTTGACTGAACTGAACTAGGATTCATGTTTGGACATGTCTGATGAATGCATGCGTCCACATGTATCCTTCTGAGTTGATTTATACTGAAGAAGGAAATGAGAAGTAGGCTCATGTGTGAGCACCTGGGAGAGAGCAGAATGGGTGGGAGATGGAGGAAAGGATGGGAAGAAAAGCATGATGTCTCTCCTATAAGGAGATTTGGTTTGAGTTCTTGAAAGAGAAAGGGGCATTGGGCAAAGGAAGGAGGGGCAGATTTCAAGAAGGTGTTTTTAGACCTGGGAACATTAGAGGATTGTTCTGACATCAGATGACAGCAGGGGTTGTGGAGCAGGGAAGAGAATTATCCCTTCTTGTCATGATGGCTCCTACTAAATTACAACTGCAGGGAGGGCCACATTACATTCATACTGTTAAGATAAAATGTGTACATACAGTAAAACCCCATCATACTGATCCAAAATTTAAATAGTCTAAGAGGAAGGGCACATTTTCACAAGGTTAATGAAATGAAAATAGTGGCTGGAGGGAGGATGAGAGCCAATGGGTATCATGACCAAATTTGTTTTACTGCTGTGAAAGAAAGAATAATGAGAGCATATTACATTGGATGTCTCTGTATTATGGGATTTTGGGTGACTTTTTTTCCTCACTTTACTATTTTTCAAAAATTTTATGAAAAATATGGTAGTTTCTCATTTAAAAATTTTACCTTTAATTAAAAAATATCTGTAGGAAATTTCATTTTACATATTAAAATCAAAATATTTGAAAGTGTCCCAACTGAATAAGTAGACTTAGACTGTAACTAGAAAAAAGGGGTTTTCAATTGGCTGGTGTGCAGTTTGAAACAAAATCCATTTCAAATCCAGCCTTTTCACTTTGAATAAATATTTTGGTTATAGCATATTTTCGGAGTTGTTGCATGTTTTTTTTTCTGCAGAGCTGCTCCATGACCAAACGCAGCAGTTGGGTATTTGAATCATCTAGGAAGCATTTTAAAAATTCCATGGTTGCTTAATGCACAATTATCATGCATTTTAATCTGATCACATCTGGATTGGGATTTTTAAATCCTTCCTGAAAAAAAAAAAAAAATGGCATTTGCTTCAGCCTGCATTGTCTAAGCCTTTTTTTTTTTTTTTTTTTTTTTTTTTTTTTTGAGAAACCTCTAATTTCAAGCTTAGCTTGCACAGTAGGACTATATACCTTTCAATCTAGTTTCATTTCTCCTCAGTAAACCCTGTGCTGTTCTGCTCTTTTCTCCTTAAAATCCTTGAAATCAGTATAAGCATTAAGTGAATTTTGTCTTCCCCTAGTGCAGGCCAGAACAGTGGAGGCCCTGGGTTGCATGCAGTTGAATTTCAGCTCGGGTGGATTAGTCACCCGCATGAGTGATGTTCCTATACTGACTCCTCCAGGGGGATGACTTTAACACCCCACCCTCCAATAAAGAGACTCACTAGGCCTTTCCACATAAACATTAAGCTAAATCAAAGCAGCAGCCTGCTCTGTGATCTCCGGGACCCTCCCACTTGTCCTCTCCCTTCCTTGTTTTATTAGCTTCACACCTGGAAATCCTGGTGCCCTTAAGAGGATGACAGTGGAGTTTTGCCTTTTAATTCTGTATACTGTCCACACAAAACCCTTTATTGACAGCAGGATTTAATGGCCTAGGAGATCATTTATTTTTATTTCCCTCTTTGCCTCCCTCATTTTGATCAGTGAAAAATGATGGTTAAGATATGTGGTTTTGGAGCTGGGTTGTGGCTCAGTGATAGAGTGCTTGCCTGGCATGTGTGAACCCATGCCTGGGTTCAATTCTCAGCATCACATAAAAATAAAAATTAAGGTTCATCCACAACTATATATATACAAAGATATGTGGTTTCTGGGACTAAGTCATGGGGTTTCACATCTTCACTAGGTAAGGAACTATGTATGTTCCTGCCTTTGTTCCTCTCCTGGATCATGGTACCATTTTGGTGTTATCTAAGTGCTGTGAGTTAACAGAGTTAAAGAGATTTGGATAATATCTGTGTTCTGTTTCACAAGTGCTGACTTGACCTGGTTTTGAAGTCACAGCTAAAAACTCTCAATTCCCCTTTGGGGGTGGTTTGCTAAGCTCTGATCTGAAGCTACTTCCCTTGCCAGGTTCAGGGTCTGGTTCTATTGTAACCCTTGAGTTACCATGTCTCATAGACAACTGCTAGTGCCCTCCAGAAAGCAACACTCACGGAGGGCCTCTTCCTCTTTGGACTTGTGGAAGCATTTAAAGTATCCAATCCACAGGAAACCACAAAACCAAGCTAACCCCACCTCACTTGCCCCATATAAACTCACCCTACAGCTCCAGCTTGCTGTTATTCTGTCTCCAGAAGCATGACCTTGTGTGGCTTTGCATAGCAGCCTTCTCTAGTTTGGAGCTGTAAGAAAGAAAAAGTTCTGCCTTTCATCTATCCAGATACCATCCTGTTGTGTCTGGCCATCTGAAGAACCTATAATCATAACAATATCGTATAATTTTGAAATAATCTGTTATATGCTAAGTACTCGATATCCTTGTCAAGGATATCCTTCATATCCTTGTCAACACTTATTATGATAAGTCTCTAATTTTAGCCATTTTAATGGGTTTGTAGTAATATCTCATTGTTTTAATTTGTGTCTCCCTTATAACACAATGTGAAAAGTATCTTTTCATTTACTTATTTGCCACCTGTATTTCTTCTTCAGTGAGTTTCTGTTAAGGTCTTTGGCCCAATTTTTAATTGGGTTGTTTCCTTATGCTGAGTTTTAGGAGTTCTTTATTATTATCATTTTTGACAACAGACCTTTATTAATAAGTACTGTCTTTTGCAAATGTTTTCTCCCAATCTGTGGCTTATCTTTTTGCTTTTTTGTATTGTTTTTAATGATACAGATGTTTTTGATTTTAATGAAGTTCAGTTTATAATTTTTTTCATGGACTATCTTTGGTGATGTGTCTCAAAAGTCATTGTCATGCCTGAAGTTTCTTTGTTTTTCCTTATTCTTTTCTAGAAATTTTATGTTTTTGCATTTAATATTCAGATCTTAATCCATTTTGAGTTAATTTTTGTATAAGGTATAAGTTCTATATCTAAATTTATTTTGCATGTGTCAGCTTTCCATCACTGTGACAAAATATCTGAGAAAAACAACTTAATGAAGGAAAATTTCATTTTGGCTTATAATTTGAAATGTTTCACTCCACAGTTGACTGGATTCATTGCTTTGAGGCTGAAATAAGACAGAAACACCATTGCAGAAAAGCCTGGCAGAGGAAAGATGTCCACCTCATGGCAAGCAGGAAGCACAGGGAGAAAAAGACTGAGGAACGGGGCCAGGATATACCCTTCCAGGGCATGTCCCCAGTGACTTACTTCCTCCAAGTAGACCCCCAGCTCCTATAGTTTCCACCACCTCCCAATAATGCCATCAAATTTTGAATTATTGATCCATCAGTGGATTAATCTGTTAATGAAATCAGAGCCCCCATGATACAATCATTTTCCAAAAGTCCCGCCTCTGAGCACTGCTGCACTGGAGACCAAGTCTTCAACACATAAGCCTCTGGGAGATAGTCCAGATCCAAACCATAAGAATGTGTGAATCTTCAGCTATTCCTGTACTGTGTTTCAAAAATGCTGTCTTTATTCCATTGCATTGCTTTTGCTCCTCATCAGTTAACTATATTTGTATTGGTCTATTACCGGACTCTCTATCTGTTCCATGTATGTATTTTTGTATATTTTTCAGCAACATTGTGCTTTCTTGATTATTGTAGCCTTATAGTCTTGAAATCAGATAGTGTTAGTGTTTCAACTTTATTCTTTTTTGGGGAGAAGGGGGTACGGTACTAGGGATTGAACTCACGGGCATTTGGCCACTGACCCACAGCCCCAGCCCTATTTTGTATTTTGTTTAGAGACAGGGTGTCACTGAGTTGCTTAGCACCTCGCTTTTGCTGAGGATGGCTTTGAACTCACAATCTTCCTGCTTCAGCCTCTCGAGCTGTTGAGATTACAGGTACACCCAGTCCAATTTTATTCTTGTTCAGTATTGATACACTTATTTTTTGTTTGGTGTGAGTGTGATTTTTCAAAACATAATAAGTACCCTTAAGGAAGTAAAGTAATATCTTACATTTTTGACTTAACAATATTCTATTATTGATGTTGAATGTATTTTCATATGCTTGTTGGCCATTTATATGTCATATTTGGAGAAATATCTACTCATTTTTTTGCCCACTTTCAAATTATTGTCTTAGTCTGTTTGGGATGCTACAACAAAGTACCATAAGTAGAACGACTTATAAGCAACAGAAGTTTTTGTCTCACAGTTCTGGAGACTGGGAGGTCCAAAATCAAGTGTCAGAAAATTCAGTGCCCGGTGATGGCCTGCTTACTGTTTTTGCACGGTTGTCTTTTCACTCTATCCTCTCACAGCAGATGGGAGAAAGTCTCTCAGGCTTCTTTTTTATAAGGGCACTCATCTCATTCATGAGGCCTCTTTTCTTATGACTTAATCTCCTAGTGCCATCACCTCGCAGGTAGGATTTCAACATACAAATTTTGGGGAGACACAAACATTCACACACAATGTTACCTAGCTAGAGGAGTGCTGGATTGAGCTGCAGCAGCCACCACGGTCTTCACGTGGTGGTCCTTGTGACTTCACCAGAAAGAATTTGAGCAAAACACAGAATGGGGTGCTCCTAAGGCTGGATTTTTTAAAGAAACTGCGTCCTTTGTTCTTGCCTTGATTCCCCTGTCTCCCCTAAATTGGTTTATTACCCTTTGGATAGCCGCAGCAACTTCCTTGATGTGGGCCAGGATATTCTGGTTTACAGGGTGGTTGTGACATAGTTGTTGCAAGAGATAATGATGGCACTTATCTGAAGACCATAGTGCCCTTGAGGAGTTCTAATTAGCTGTAGCTGGGGGTCTTGGTGTACCAGACTCCACTTTTCTGATACTTATCTATTTTAGTTAGGATCCCAGGATTTTAAGCAATAATTCCCTCAAGGGATGATAGTTTTCCACAGCCTGGGGAAGGTTAGGCATTCCAGATCTCATATCCTAATGCTTGCCTTTAGAGACAAGGTTCCCCACAGTTTCAGTTTTATGGCTCCTGGATTCTTCCTGATGTATAGGCCTAAAGTCTGTCCTTCATTGTCCTCCTGTACCCACCTGTTCATAGCTAACTAATCTATCTACCTAACAAAACCAATTGAGTTTGCTTGGGGTTTTTCTTGCTGTTGTTAAGTTGCAGTTCTTTTTATATTCTAGATATGAATCCCTTCTCAGGTAAATAATCTGTACTGATTTTCTTTCATTTTATAGGTCATCTTTTTACTCTGCTGATTATTTATTTTGATGTGCAGAAGTTTTTTGGTTTTTTTTTTTTTTTTTTTTAATTTTTTTTTTTTTTTTTTGGAACTGGGGATTGAACTCAGGGACACTCGGCCACTGAGCCACATCCCCAGCCCTATTTTGTATTTTATTTAGAGACAGGGTCTCACTGAGTTGCTTAGGGCCTCGCTAAGCTGCTGAGGCTGGCTTTGAACTCGCGATCCTCCTGCCTCAGCCTCCCAAGTCGCTTGGATTACAGGTGTGAGCCACCACGCCCGGCCAGAAGTTTTAAAGTTTGATGTAGTCCCAGTTATTTATTTTTGCTTTTGTAACTTGTGCTATTAATTTGGAGGGGGTAGGGGTGCTACCAGGGATTGAACTCAGGAGTACTTGGCCACTGAGCCACATCCTGAGCCCTATTTTGTATTTTATTTAGAGACAGGGTCTCATGGAGTTGCATAGGGCCTCGCTTTTGCTGAGGCTGGCTTTGAACTCACGAGCCTCCTGCCTCAGCCTCCCCAGCCCCTGGGATTACAGACGTGCACCACTGCACTCTGCTGCTATTAATGTTATACACAAAAAGTAATTGCCAAATCCAATTTTATGAAGTTTTCCCTCTATGGTTTCTTTTGGGAATTTTATAGTTTTAGATATTTCATCTAGATATTTAATTATTTTAAATATTTTTGCATATGGTGTAAGGGTTCAACTCTATTCTTTTTCATGTTCCCAGCAGTATTGGTCTTGGAACCCTTGTAATCATTTGACTATGTACTTAAAAGCTTATTTCTGAGCTCTCTAATCTGTTCTATTGGCGAATCTTCTGTCTTCATGCCAGTACCATGCTATTTTGATTCCTGTAGATGTGTAACACACTTTGAAATCAGGAAGTATAAGGCCTTTGTGATGGTTAACTGTGGGTGTCAACTTGGCTGGATTAAGGGATACCTAGAGAATTGGTAATGCTCAGTGAGGGTGTGTCTGTGAGGGTGTTTCCAGAGAAGACTGGTGAATGGCTCACTGAATGAAGTGGGAAAGACCTGCCCTGAATGTATGTGGCCCCATCAATATGCTGAAGGCTCCAGATGGAACAAAAGTGGAACAAGAGGGAACTTGCTCTCACTCTCTTCATAAGTGGGTGTTTTTCTGTGGCTGTCCTCACCCTTGAATGTCACCAGACTTCAGGTTCTTCGGTCTTTGTGAAATATAATTTTTTAGATGGGGTGGGACCTCTTGCTATGTTGCCCAGGTTGGCCTCAAACTTGTGATCTTCCCGCCTCAGCCTCCTGAGTAGCTGAGGTTATAGGTATACAGCATAGAGCCAGGTATGGTTCTTCAACCTTTGAATGCAGACTTGCATCAGTGGCCCACCAGGAGTTTTGGGACCTTCAACCTCAGATTGGGCTGTTAGTTTCTCTCTGATTCTGAGGATCTGGTTTCTTGGATGGTGCAAATACTGGATCTCTTGGCCCTCCAGATTTCAGATGGCCATTGTGAAACTTTTCAGCCTCTGTAATTATGTGAGCCAATATAGTAATTTTTCTCTTATAATCATACACACACACACACACACACACACACACGTATGCACACACATTGTATTGGTTTTGTTTTTCTGGAGAACCCTAATTGAGATTTTTTTTTTTTTTTTTGGAACCAGACATTGAAATCAGGAACACTCAGCCACTGAGCCACATCCCCAGCCCTATTTTGTATTTTATTTAGAAACGGGGTCTCACTGAGTTGCTTAGGGCCTCGCTAAGTTGCTGAGGCTGGCTTTGAACTCGCAATCCTCCTGCCTCAGCCTCCCGAGTCGCTGGGATTACAGACGTGTGCCACCGCGCCCGGCCCTAATTGAGATTTTGATATCAGAAGTTGTGATACCAGTCCTGGAAATCAGGATCGGGTCCTTGTTCCCCTGGTGTTGAAGATTAAGCATCTGAGAAATGCTGAGGCAAGCATAGAAAGCAAGTTTTATTTAAGAGGCAGAATAGAGACGATAGACTTCTCTGGAGAGAAACCAGGACCCAGAGCTGTTGCCCATGGGACTGGGGATGTCTTGCATTTTTATAGACTCCCCACGCTCTCTTTCTTTCCTGCTTATGTGCCCAAAAGACAGAAAAAAAAGTCACCCAGGGGGTCCTCATTAGCAGCAACTCCTCATGTTGGAAAGAGAATTTCAGGATTCCATTCCCAGGAGGTGTCAGCACATGACTTTGAGAGAGGGAAAGTGCTCTGGAGGTGTTAGCAGTTCATTTCCTTTTCTTTGAATTAGCCCCCATCTTCATTTATTATCTACACTATCAGCCCTTTGCCCCATCTCACTTGGAAGTTGTAGCTTTAGCTATACCTGAAGACGTGGAGGAACCCTTAAAATTGGTTTACAAGAGGAGTGTGAAAGGATTTGGAGGAGGAGACCAGATAAAGCCAAGGCTATTATAAGTGTAGCTTAATGGATGATTCTGGTGGTGGCTTAGAAGGCCTTAATGCTGACAGAAATGTGAACAGCAGAGGCCATGCTGATGAGGTTTCTTTTTTAAAAAAAAAAAAATTTAATTTTTAAATTTTTTTAGATGTTAATAGAACTTTTATTCATTTATTTATATGTGGTGCTGAGAATCGAACCCAGGGCATCACACATGCTAGGCAAGCGCTCTACCACTGAGCCACAACCCCAGCCCCCTGATGAGGTTTCTGATGGAAATGAGGACTTTGTTGGGAATAATACTAGAGATCACTTTTGTTACACTCTGGTAAAAAATTAGGCTGTATTTTGTTCGTGCCCTGATACTTGGTGAGAGGTTGAACTTATAGGTTGACTGGTTTACTTAGTGGAGAAGATCTCAAGGAACAAATGCTTCAGGCTGTGTCATGGGTATTACTGTCTCTTTTAACCTAATTTATGGTGAGAATAAGTAGCAAAAAGGAGCAGAGTGAAAAAATTTGAAAAGGTTAAGAATGCTTTGAGTAATAGGAACGTTTGTGTTTGTTGACTTTCTGTCACTTTAAGAAATACCAGAGTTAATTGGCTTGTAAAGAGAAAACGTTTATATTGGATCATAGTTTTAGAGGTTTTAACCCATGATGGATTGGCCCCTTTGTTTTGCATCTGTGGCATGACAAGCACATCATGGTGGAGGCATTTAGTGAGCAAAATTGCTTACCTCATGACCAGGGAGCAAAAGAGAGGCAGAGGAGGGACAGGGAGAGACCTAAAGATGAGCCACTAGACCTTACATCTGATGGTTCTCACCATCTCCCAGTGATGCCAAACTGGAGACCAAGCCTTTAAAAATGGGTCTTTGGGGGACATTCCAAATTCAAACTATAGCAACATTTTAACAAGAGTAAGTCTTCTAATTTATGGACATGGGATGTCACTACCTTGATTTGTGTCTTCTCTAATTTGTTTCATCAATGTTTTGCATTTTCAATGTACAAGTCCTTCTCTTCCTTAGTTGTTTATTTCTAAAAATTCTATTATTTCGATGATATAAATAGAATTTTTCTCTTAATTTTGTTTTCTGGTAGCTCATTTTTAGAGTATAGAAATGCATCTGATTTTTGTGTAATGATTCCGTATCCTGCAATTTCACTGAATTTATTAGTACTAACAGGTTTTTGGTGGAATCACTGAAGTGTTCTACATACATGATCATTTCGTCTATGAACATATTATTATAATTCTCCTTTTCTGATTTCAACATTATTTGTTTATTTTTTTTTTTATCTCATTGCTCTGGTTAGGATTTCCAATATTATGTTGAAGAAAGGTGGCACGAGTGTGTACCCTGGCTCAAGAAGATCAAGACCTTCTTGATCTTAGAGGCAAAACTTTTGCTTTTTCTCTACTGAATTTGGTATTATCTGTGGGTTTTTATATGATATCTTCATTCTGTTGAGATACTTTCTTTTTATTGCTTATTTGATGAGTGCTTCTATCATGAAGAAAGTCATATTTTGTCAAACACTTTTTCAGTATCTATTAAAATAATCATGTGATTTCAATCCTTTATTATATACTGTGGTATATTGCATGGACTGATCTTAATAAATTAAACTGCCCTCACATCCTAGAGGTAAACTCACTTGGTCATGGCATAGGATTCTTTTAAACGCTGGAAATCAAACCCAGAGTCTTGCACATGCTAGGCAAGTACTCTACAAATGACTATATCTCTAATCCCAATTTGCTAATATTTAGTTCAGAATGTTTGCATTTATGTTCATTAGATATGTTGACCTACAGTTTCTTTTTGTCATTGTATAGTGTCTTTTTACTGTTTTAATATCAGAATAATGCTGGTTTTAGAAAATGAGTGTAGAAGTGTTTCCTCTTCTTCAATATTTTATAAGTGTTTGAGAAGGATTAGTGTTAATTATTTAAATGTTCACTGACAGTCTTACTAGTTATGGATAGGTCTGTTCATGCTTTCTATTTCTTTATGATTCAGTCTGGGATCTAAGAATTTATCTTTTTTCTCTATGGCTTTCAGTTTCTTGGTATGTAAATGTTCATAGTAGTCCTTTTTATTTCTGTGGTGTAAATTGTAATGTCTCCTCATTTATGATTTTGTTTGCATTTTCTCTTTTCCTTAGTCTAGTAGAGGTTCATCAATTTTGCTGCTCTTTTAGAAAAACCAACTCTGTTTCATTTATTTTTAAAATTGTTTAAAATTACTTCATTTGTTTATGCTCTAATCTTTATTATTGATCTTCTCGTTCTAGTCTTTGTGATGAAAAATAGTTTATTTGAGATCTTTATTTTCTAACTCAGTTATCTATAAACTTCCTTCTTACTGCTTTTGCAACATCCCATAAATTTGTTAGGTTGTCTTTTGTCTCAAAAATTATCTAATTTCCTTATTTTTATTCAGCTCATTGGTGTTCAATGGTGTGTTAATTTCAACATATTTGTGAAATGTTCAGTTTTCCTTCTGCTATTGGTTTCTAATTAAATTTCATTGTGGTTGGAAAAGATACTTGGTGTGATTTCAAATTTCTAGAATTATTTTAGACTTGTTTGGTGACCTAACAAATTATGTATTCAGGAGAATGTTCTACATGCATTTAAGAAGAATGCATATTCTGCTACTATTTTTAAAAGTATTTTAGTTGTAGGTGGACACAATACCCTTATTTTATTTACTTATTATGTGGTGCTGAGTATCAAACCCAGTGCCTCACACATGCTAGGCAAGTACACTACCACTGACCTACAACACTAGCCATATTCTGCTACTATTGAATGAATGTTCATATTTGTGTTGTGGTTGTTGATTTTCTGTCTGGTTGGTTTCTCCTTTATGGAAAGTAGAATATTCAAGCTTTCTTTCTACTATCACTCTCTATGTCTCCCTTTAGTTCTGTCAATGTTTGTTTTATATATTTAGGTGCTTTAATGTTGGATGCATAAATATTTATGAGTTCAACTTCTTTCTGTTTAATTTACCCTTTTACTATTATATAATGCCCTCCTTTGTCTCTTTTGACAGTTTTTGACTTAAAGTCTATTTTATCTGATAGGATACCCTTGCTCTCTTTTGTTTACCATTTCCCTGAAATATATTTTTTATCTCTTCACTTTTGCCTATTTGTGTCTTCAAATGTAAAGAGAATCTTGTAGATAACATAAAGTTCTATTTTGTTTTTAATTCATTCAGCTATTCTATGCCTTTTCATTGGTGACTTAAAACATATTTAGGGTAGTTATTAATAGGGCAGGATTGACTATTGCTATTTCATTAATTATTTTCTGTTATAGCCCTTTCATCTCTCTTTTATCTTTTGCTGTCTTCTTTCATGTTTCATTGATAATATCTTAATTCAATACCTTACACAAATTCTATGGTTTTATTTCTCTACATCCCCACTTTACATTATTGATGTCACAATTTATGTCTATTTATTTAGTATATCCATTAAAATTTTCTTCTAGTTTTTTTTTGGGGGGGTTGTGTTTTTTTGGGGTGCTAGGGATTGAACCCAGGGCCTTGTGCTTCTGAGGCAAGCACTCTACCAACTGAGCTATGTCCCCAGCGTTCTAGTTATTTTTAATGCCTTTGTCATTTAACTTTAAAATAAATGTTAATTTGCCAAACACTGTTACACTAATGCTGCATTCTGTGTTTGTCATATATTTGCTTTTACTGAGTTTTGTATTCATGCAGCTGTTTAGTGTTGAAGAACTCCCTTTAGCATTTCTTCTAAGGCAGGTCTACTGATGATGAAATCCCTCAGACTTTGTTTGTATCTCCTTTATTTTGATGAATGGTTTTGCCTGATAGAGTATTTGGGGTTAACTTTTAGTGTATTGGGTATATATCATTTTCTCTCTTCTGGCCTGCAAGGTTTCTGCTACTAAATACACTTACAGTCTGATGGGGGTTTTCTCTGCCACTGTATGTGACAAAATTGCCACTATTGACAATTTCATTATAATGAATTTTGCTGTGGATTTCTTTTGATTCATCCTAATTAGTGCATTTTGGACTTCCTGGATCTGGGTGTCCAATTTCTTTCCCAGATTTGGGAAGTTTTTACCTATTATTTCTTTGAATAAGTTTTGAGGTCTGATTTCTCTCCTTTCCTTCTATGACTCTATAACAGACATGTTTTTTCACTTGAGGATGTCCTTCAGAATCCCTTAGGTTTTTTTTCACTTTTAAAAATTCTTTCTTTTTCTTTCTCTGACTAGATATTTTCAAATAACCTACCTTTGTATTTAGTGGTCTTTCTTCTGCTCACTCTAGTTGGTTATTGAATCCTTCTATTGAATTTTCAATTCAGTTATTGTATTCTTCAGCTCCAAGATTTTTGTTTCATTGCTTTAAAAAATTTCAATCTTTGTTGAAATTCCAACTTTTTTCATCCTGGACCTTTGAGCATTTTTATAATGGTTATTTAAAATTTGATATCAGGTAATTCACATATATCTCTTTTATTAGGTTTGGTTCTGGTAATTTATCCTGTTTCCTTGTTTGAGCTGTGCTTTCCCCATTTCTTCATTTCCCTTGACTCTTTGTGTTGCCATATGTGCATTAGGAAAAAATTGCCACTTCTCTTTTCTTCAGGGACTGGCCTCATGCAGAAGACCCTGACCATCAGCCAAACCAGAGATTCTAGGAAATTCTCAAACCTTCTCTTGTGTGTTTTCTCTGGACTTGTGCATTCAAATTCCTGTTCAGAGGAATTTGTGGTTTCTCTATTTCTGGAATTTATGATTTCTTGCTCTCTCTGGTATTTTGTTTGCTGACTTTGCATTTTCTGGAGCAGTAGGCCCCAGGTCCTTTCTTTTTCATCCTCAAGAGGCCCCTAGGTATCTAGAGAATGCTGGTCGCATCAGTACTCTGGGCTAAAAGCCAGTTTTGTCAGCACTCCCTTGAAAATTAGCAACAATGACTACACAATTCAACTCGTTCCCTCTCCAGGCAGAAGCTGGAATATGAGGGTTTTTTCCCCATTCACTTGGCAATGAATTAGGGAGTGGGCTCTATAGTGAATGTGTGTGTGTTTGTGTTTGTCCAAAGTGGCCTTTTTTCTCTCATTCAGGGTTCTTTGATGTCAGTGTTCATATTCAGACAAGACAGAAACCAGACTCTCAAGTAGCCTACAGAAAAGTCAGAATATTGGAGGTATTGTCCAGTCTGTCCTCCCCAGAAAGGGAGCTGAAGTTTTCTCCTGATTGTGTGGTGCTGGGCAGGGGAAGGGATTATGGCAAGTGGGTATCTCAATCTTCCTCCCTACTTTGTTGTAGCATGTTTTCCATTCACATGTGGTGGTTTCTGAATTTCTCACAAAGGGAAATGGTCTGTGTATTGTTGAATTGGTATGTTGTTGTTGAATTGGTATATTCCTAGGGGGAAATAGAGTCAGAGATTTCTATTTTGTCTTCACACTGAAATCCTTAAGTGTTGATACTTACTGACTTTTGAGAGTTCCTTGTATAATATAGATGTAAAACTTTCACTAGATATTGGGTCTGCAGTATTGTCTTAAAGTTTGTGACTTTTCATTCTTTTGACAGTGTCTTTGAAGGCTCAGAGGAAGGTCTTAATTTTGATGAGGTTCAAAGTTTTCATCTCAAAGTTTTGTACATTTAGATCTATGAACCATTTTGAATTTTTGTATGTGATGCAAGACACTGGTGGACTTTTTTCCTTTCTCTTTTCTTTCCTCTCTCATTTGTGTGTTCATTTTTTCCCCTTTTCTAATTACTTTAGTCTATTTATGCCATTTATTTGTAACATTTCATTTATTACTACTATTATTTTTTTTTGAGTCTCCACATGAATTCTCTGGTTGCTTTTAATTACATAGGTGGGTAAGTAGATAAAAAGATAGATGAATAGATAGATAATGAGTAGGTGAAACACTAACATGGTTCTGGAAGTTGAAACTTCACAAAAAGGTATACTCAGAGAAGCATTTCCATCTCTTTTGTCCTATCTCAGCTCCCACATTCTGTCCACATCAGTACCATCACCTCACATAGGTAACCTATCTTATTATGTTTGGATTTATCTTCCCTGTTTCTTTTTTCAAGGACATAATATATCACCATTAACTATAGTCATCATGCTGTCTAACAGATCTCTTGAATTTATTTCTTCTAATGTAATTATCTGTCCTTTGATCAACATCTCCCCCATGCCCTCTTCCCCTTCCTCTTTTTTTTTCACATTATATATATATGTATATATATATATATATATATATATATGAATATATATGTTCATAGAGACCATTATTTCTTATAGCATTTTGTGGATTTTTATAATTTATTTAACATGCTTCAAGGTAGGAGCATTATATTGTTTCCAATATTTTACAATTACAAACAGCACTGCAATATGTGTATGTAGTTTTATATGTTGTTAAAAGTGTATCTTCAAGTAAATTCCTAGAAGTAGAATTTCTGGGTCGAAAGGTGTTGTGGTTTAGATTTGAGATGTCTTCCAAAGAGCTCATATATTAGGCAATGCTGGGATGTGAGAAATAAAATGATTATATTATGAGTTGTAACCTCATCAGTGGATCAATCCATTTGATGGATTAGTAATTTGAATGGATTACTGTGTGGTAAGAGTAGGCAGGTAGGGGATGGCTGCAGGAAGTAGGTCACTGGGTTCACGGCCTTGAACTATATCTGACATCTTCTTCCCTCCCTTCCTCTCTCCCTCCCTCATCTCCCAGCTTCCATGGCCTGAGAACAGCTTTCCTCCACTAGGCCCTTCTACCATGATGTTTTTGCCTTACAGCCAGTTGACCATAGACTGAACCTTTGAAACTGTGAACCCCCAAAATAAACTTTTTCTCCTCTAAAGTGTTCTTGTGTGGTATTTCAGTTATAGTGATGAAAAACTGACTGACACAAAAGGCAAGTACATATACAGTTTGGTTGTACTAACTTGTTCGCAAAATTTCTCTCCAAAAGCATAGTTTGTGTGTGTACTCTCATGTGTGAAAGAACTTGCTTCCTCAATGTCTTACCAACAGAATATATGTCAATCTGGTGAAAATTGGTATCTCATTATTTCTTTAATTTATATTTCCTAGAGTGAGTTTGAACATCTTTTCATATATTTAAGAGTTTAAAAGCCTTTTGAATGTATTTTTATTATCTATTCATATCTTTCCCCCATTTTCTATTGTTTTTGGTCATTTGTACATGAAATTCAGAGATTTTTATACATTAGGAATATTTTATCTTTATCTGTGTTGAAAATCTTTTTTTTTTTTACATGTTTGTAGTTGTTTTTTGGCTTTAGAAGTTTTAAAAATACTTGCATGGCTCCCTTTTTTACATTTCAATTCCTGATATACTTGAATCTACTCTTATGGATAACATGAGTCTGGCATATAATTTTTTCCAAATTGCTAAGCATTTATCCTGGCATATTTATTATAAAAGTTCATTTTTGCCCCAAATGACTTGAAAATGCCATCTTTATCATATACAGATTTCTATAGGTACTTGGATCTATTTCTCATCAGTTTTATTCCACCATCCTATCACAGTGTTTTAATTATTGGGACTTTATAATATATTTTAATATTTTTTAGTATTTGGTAAGGCTATTTGTCTTTGTTTTTATTTGTTTTAGGTTTTCCTATATATTCTTGCATATTTCTTTTTCTGTGTAAATTTTAATAAATTCTTGTCTAATTCCATAAAACTTTGGTTAATCTTTTATTGAGATTATGTTAAGTAAATTTAGGAAGGTTAATATTTTTGTGATGCTGAACACAGCTCCCAAGAACACTTTCATTATTGCAAAAGCAAGGTTATTATAGAATCCATTTATAAAATACTAAAACATTTAACATGTCAGTTACTATGCTGATAATTGGAGATATATTGGTGAGTGTGATAGGTTCAGATTTTTATATAAATTATAGATAAATAAAAACACATGTATCTCAATTAAGGTTAAAATACACGTCAAAGTGACTAGGTCTTTTGTTCTGTGATGTTTAATTTGGTGAAGTTTCGCTATGGTTCTATTTTTATGTTCACACTTTCCTAAACTAACATCTTTGCATTGAAAAGTCTTGTTTTGAAATATGACAGAACCATTATCTTTGAGTTTCTGATGCTTCAACAATCCTGGAACCACCGTGGACCTATGCAGGCCTTTCATAATGACATCGTAATGATCAGTTTAACCCAGTCAACAAAATGTTTAGATGAATGCAGTTAAACGCTTTTCTGTGCCTCTACTCACTCCCCGCAGTCTGAGGGAGGAAACCAATAAGCAGAAAAATCTGGTGCCATTAAATATTATTAAGGCTCAATTTCAAATAGATCCTCAACTCCCCCCCTCGGCCCCCACCACCCCAACCCACTTTTATATTTCTTTGGTCAGTTACATTCTCACTTCCACAAAGTCTACTTCAAATTCTTTTCACTGTCTTAAAACTTCCCTTATTATGTTCTTGTCTGAGCAGATGTTCCCCCTCCACTACAGAAAGAAAGCAGAAGTCATAGTGTGGGGACTCCCTCAACTTCCCCTATCAACTTTGTGCAAATACTTGAATTTCTGCTTATGATCTCTTCATTCCAGTCTGTTATGGTGAAGGAGATATTATTATTATCATCGTCTAGATGGATCCCTCCACTTATTTTTGGTCCTCATGATCATCTTTAGCTTTTCTACTTTTACTTCAGCCTTATGCCATCAAGTATCTATTCTTTCTTTTCTATATTTTTTTTCCTTCTTTCTCTCTCTTTTTTTATCTTGGCCTCTCTTTTTACTCTTCCCCTTTTCAAAACATATAAACCTATTGAATTGTAACATTAAAAACAAAATAAAATCCCTTTTCTTTCTGGCAATGGCTATATTTCTTTCCTCTCCTTTAGCCTTATTTCTCAAGTCTTAATTCATGGATTTTGTGAGGCAAAATAGAGATAATTCATATGGATACACAAGTGTACAGTCACTGAGAAGAGAGTGAACTTGAAGAAAACATAGGGACAGCTGCAGACCGCCACAGTGTACCTGGGCTTTGGGGCCAGTTTAATGCAAAGGTTGTGTGCCGCAGCTGATGCATAAGATATGTTTGCCTATGTTTTGGTCAACTATACAATATAAAGAATATGGTCTTAGCAAGGAACTTCCTCTATTTGGAAATACGAAGTAACCAAAGTGATCTTGCAATGTTGTTTTGAGGATTAAAAAGTTAATAGATATAAAACCATATATCATGATATATGTCTAATGTTATTTATTATTTTTCTGATTGCAATTATGTTGTCATATGGATAGGCTTGCTCCACCAAATATGAAAATATATGTATTCAAATTTTTCTTTGATCTATAAGTTTGACTAGTGCTTTAGACATAGCATTCATTCATTCACTTCCTTCACTCATTCATAAAGAAACCTATGTATCAGAAACTTTGGAGGGCATTAGGGATACAAGGAAGAAAATGAAGGCTCTGTGCTCAGTGATCTCTCAGTCTTAAGACTGTCAAGGCATAAGCATGCAATTATAGTGCTCTATAGGAAGTGCTCTGATTGACAAGCATAGGGTATTTGGGGAGTTCAAAGAAAGAGGCACATAGTTTGGTGTGAGGTGCATTGAAGATGTCTTCCTAGTTCAGGGGAAACTGGAGCTGATTATTAAGAGAAAATAGGTGTTAGCAGAAAGAGAAGGCACACAGGGAAAACTTCTACAGTTCATCCCTCCACATAGTTTAACTTAAAGACACTGAAAGTCCATGCTTTATTTAATTAAAAAAATTTATGGGAGATCCAAGATGGTGAACTAGAGGGAGGCTGCATTCCTTGTAGCTCCATAACTTGGGTTTCAAGCAGAAGAAAACCTGTTTCTCTGTGAGGCAGTCTTTGCTGCTCATTGATCCACGGCTGTTTACACAATTCATCCACTGCGATCACCCGTTGGACTGCATATTGACTACCTTTTGAATGCAGATCGCTCACTGACTGCTGCCTATCATCCGCCATTTGCCCATTTGCCTGCCTCTTGCCTGCCCATCGTCTGCCTTTCACCTACTTGTCACCCACTGCCCGGGGTCTACCTGCTGATCATCCACCGGTAGCCTGCAGACCACTCGCAGACTGCCAGCTGCCTGCTGTTGCCTGGAAGTCCACTGTCACAGTATCCATAGGTTTAGTTACACATGGCTGCTGCCATTTTGGGACAACAGCCAGGACCTGCAGGACCACTCAACCCGCCCGACTGCATCCCACCTCCAGGACCCCTAGCCTGACTGACTGGGCCCCACAAGGACTCAGTGCCCATGCCCTGTGCTGCAGCTCCCCATTTGCCAACATGTTTCGAAGCCAGTGCAGTCATCTTGGATTATCCCGGAAGCGGAAGCTGCCATCTTTAGGTGGGGCCAATCCCATTCTGAGACACCTGCTGGAGACTGGAAACTCATTGTCAGCTATCTCTCATGCATCGGGCTACTGAAGGCTGGGAGGTTTGAATAGTATATGACTGTTATAGTGTAGATTTTTTTTCTCCTTTTTGAAAAATTTTGTTTTTATTTCTTTATTTTTCTCACTCTGTTTTCCCTTTGTTTACCTGTTTCATCAGTCTCTTTCTCCCTTTTCTCATGCTAACAACCAACTTCTTTTGATTCCACTTCACTCTTCCTACAATCTAGTACGTCTATATACTCTTTTCTTATCCCATTAACAGTTACATCCTACACCCCTCTCCATCCTCTTTGCCTACCATTAAAAACTGTAAACTTCATTGTAAATCTATTTGTTATACTGTAGATAATAATTGAACTCATCCTCTCTGTTTATTATGACAATGTTGTTAATGTCTTCATAGGGGCTATTTGGTTTAGGGCTGCATATTGGCTGTACTGGGTATTGCTAATGTTGATCTCTCCCTTAAAGAAGAGGTTTTGGAAACCTGTAGGGTCACTATAAGCCTATGGGGGGGGCTGCAATACCCCAGAGTTGTGCTGCTAGGGGGGAAGCTACATAAGCAACATGAAGAAACATGGGAAGAAAGTGTTCCAAACAAACCAAGATTCTATATTAATAGAATCCAATGACAGGGGCTAGGGATATAGCTCAGTGAGTAGAATGCTTGCCTTGCAAGAAAAGGTCCTGGTTCAGTTCCCAGCACCACACACACACACACACACACACACACAAAGAATCCAATGACAGCATCGTAGAAGAAATGTCAGAAAAGGAATTCAGAATGTACTTAATTAAAATGATTCACAAAGCAAAGGATGAGATAAGAAAGCAAAGGCAGGCAATGAATGATAACTCCAATAAACAGTTGAAAGAGCAACTGCAGGAAGCAAAAAAGATCATTTCAACACAGGGAGAGAGATTCTGAAAAAACAAAACCCAGACAGAAATCCTTGAAATGAAGGAAATAATAAACCAAATAAAAAACTCAATGGAAAGCATCACCAACAGA
>JAJEJO010053716.1:282550-336681 GCA_020662805.1 Glaucomys volans
AGGAGAGGAGAGGAGAGGAGAGGAGAGGAGAGGAGAGGAGAGGAGAGACAGATCTGCTCAGCAGGGACAAAATATAAACCACAAAGGCACACCCCTAGTGACCTACCTCCTCTAGCCACACCCTATCTGCCTACAGTTACCACCCTGTTAATCCTTCAAGTGGGCTAATACATGATTAAATTAAGACTCTCATAACCCAATCGCTTCACCTCTGAACTTCCTTGCATTGTCTCACAGGTAAGCTTTTGGTGGACGCCTCATATATAAGCCATAACAATAGAGCTCTGACTTCCATTGTTTGCCAACTTAGAGATGACATTATTTTCCTTCCTGGATTCCCTGTCATCCTTCTCAACCTGTCCCTTCTTATATTCAAGCCCCTTGAGAGAAAATAGTTTCTTATCTCATTGATGCTTTTCTCCCAAGGTGATTCTAAAGTAGAATTTCTTTGCGGTTGTGGGGGGTGGGCGGGTAGGGTAGCATATTGTGAAGAGGCAGCCGTCTTTGGGGACATGGTATTTTGGGCAGGTGTGGGGCTGAGACTTTTGCTTCTTCCGGAGCAATTTTCTGGCGTACAGTTCCTAATGGCATAGATGCCAAGCCGTGGCCACTGTGGTGTTTGCTGAAGCAGTTTACTGTCCTGAGTATGTACTGTTTGTGGATTGTGCTGCCTCTGTGCGAATAAGCATTTGGAGACTTTTATGAAAGTTGGAAGTTGTTACAATATCCAAGCATGTGATTTTCTGGTTTATAAAAATATCATTCCTGGATTTGAAATGGGTGGATAAAGAAGAAAAGAAAAGAAAGATCCCCTTCCTCACAGACTGAGAATCACTGCTGCACACTGTTCTTGCTCCTGAGCTGAGTAGGTGACCAGGTCATCTGCAGAAGCTGCAGGAGGCTCTTGTGCAATTCCCACTCTAACATCTGACTTTTATAAGCTGCAAGATATTTATTTCTAGAGAAATGAACTGAAAGAGATAGCTCATGTTTTTTGTAGGAAAAGGAGACAGCAAGTCACAAGTGTGTCTAAATACTAGAACACATCTGAGCCAGGACACTATCACTGATTTCTTCATCATGAACTCCATCTACCCTGGAGTTGGGTTAATATGTCACCTGATCTGACATTGGAGTAATCTACACAGTGCCCAACTGCTGTTGTTTACAGGTGCAAGATAAGATGTTTTTTAAGTGGAGTAGGATTGTGGAGTATTTGTGTATAGGTAAGCACCTGCATATTTTGTACAAGCACAGAGAAAAGATGACGACATTTTGAGCAAGCATTAAAACATTGTGCTATTGCTACAAATATAAAACCATCCTCCAGGAGAATTCTAGACTGGAAAATATTATATTTCTATACTGTTTAATTTATCACCACTATGAGAACAAGGACATTTTCAGAACACATCATTCAATAGTTGGCCTGCCATGTGATGGCTGAATAAAAATTCATGGGACTGAGGCACAAAAAGAACAATCCCCACATCATTTTTGTCGTCATTGTTCTTTTTCTCAGATACAAAATAAAAGCTAGATGATCCTTGAAAAGATGCTGTCAGGAAGACGGGAATACTTCACTTGTGCAGTAGGTAGGTTTCTGAAAAAAATTATATGATTTAATATTTCTTTCTGTAATTATTTTGTACACATAGGAAACATTTAATTTTTAAAGAAATTTTATTTGGAAATTTTACAAAATATAGTCATCCCCAATTTTCATGGAAAATCTATTTTATTTTTTCTGTAATAATAAACTGAGTAATAAATGCAAATGGTAAAAAAATCAAATTAGCATTTATAATGAGAAGCAAGTCACGTGACCTAATCACTCTTCTCTTTCCCATTCCTCTGGAGTTGTCCCTTTCTTCTATTCATGCTTTTAGGGCTTTGGAAGGCTGCTTCCATGAATTGAAACAATATGCTTTTACTATTGTTTCTTGTTGTATGGGCTTAGAAATGATCTGACTGACTTCCTGCTATTAGATGAAGAGTGAGCTCACTTGCAATACATTCCATCTTGTTCTCTCTCCTCTTCCATTATTAATAGTCTCCCTGCTATTCAGTGAAGAGCAAGCTCACTTGTAATACGTTCCATCTTGTTCTCTCTCCTCTTCCATTATCAATGGTCCTTGATATCAGTCCTTCCCTTGGTCATTTCCATAACTTCAAGCACATTTCATTTCTTACTCCTGTCCTCTCAGTTAGTGTATGCACACATAAAGGTTTCTCTTTCTCAAGAATCAACCTGATTCATAATGTTACCTCTGATCCCATACAGTTTTATAAAGTTAATTCCAGCACTTCCTCTTTGCTTATTTATAACTTATTTCTCTGACAATGATAAATCTATTGCTTATATCTAAACTAATTTACTTAATCAACCTTGTGATTTCAGAATTTTGAACCCATGGCTTTTCTGTGGAGCAAATATATCCATTAGATTATAGTTCGTACAGTGCTTTTTTTCTTTTTCTTTTCTCTTTCTCTTTCTTTCTTTCTTTCTTTCTTTCTTTCTTTCTTTCTTTCTTTCTTTCTTTCTTTTTTTGGTACTGGAGACTAAACCCAATGGTGCTCTACTACCAACCTTTTTGAGAGAGGTTCTCACTAAGTTGCTGAGGCTGGCCTCCAGTTTGTGATCCTCCTGCCTCAGCCTCCTGAGTTGCTGGGATTACAGGTGTGCACCACTCTGCCCAGCTTGTATAGTGCTTTTTTCCAAACCTTACACTATTCATTCAAAATATTGTTTCCCAGAGTTACTCATGTCAGCTCCTTTTCTTGTCACTTTCTTCATATAATAAAGCTAGAGTCATTTCCCAGAGTCTGCATTCTATCTTGTATTTCATCCACATCTTGTTATTTTTTGCTTACAGTAAAAGTCTTCCTTTGTGGTATATAGTTCTAGGATTTTGACAAATGCATGGAGTCATGTTTTTGCCACCACAGTACCATAAGGGATAATTTCATCACCTCTCACCCCAAATTCCTTTGTTCTATCCCTTTGTAGCCAAACTTTTCCAACATACAATTCTTAGAAAACATTGACGTTGTTTCCATCCCTATTCCTTTTGCCAGAAAGTCATATAAATTAAATCATCTAGTCTTGGGTCTGGCTTCTTTCTTTAAGAAAATTGCAATTAAAACTGGATACAGTGGTGTATGCCTGTAATTCTACCAACTCAGGAGGCTGAGGCTGGAGTATTGCAAGTTTGAGGCCAGCCTCAGCAATTTAGTAAGACCCTGTCTCAATTTAAAAGAATATAATAAAGACCTGGGGATATAGCTCAGTGGTAGAGTACCACTGGGTTCAATCCCCAGGATTGTCAAGGGAGGCTGGAGAAAATTGCATTTAAAAAGTCATCCTTCTGTTGTGTGAAACAATAGTTCATTTTTAATTAAGTTGTGTTTAATTATATGGGTGCTCCATAATTCTTTTATCCATTTTTGGGGGGACAGACAGATGAGGATGGTGGGAACATGAGGTTAAGAGAATAATTCTATAAAATGAGCCCACTGTGCTGACTACCGAATGCCTTCTTTTCCAAGAAGCAATTTACCCTGCAGCCCTGCCTGGCCTCATTGGACAGGATATGTCACATTCCTCAGCAAACTACCTACCTACAAGGAAATTCAGGCAAGAAATGATAGTCATAAGAGGAACTCAAATTACTTTGAAGGGACAGACTTTTGTGACCCTTTTCACAGACTCTGGAAGATTCTGGAAGATAAGGATCATTTCTCCTAACTATAAAACCTGAAAAATGATTAAGAATCCAATTAGAACTGGCCAGCATGGGCCAAGGTAGCAGAGAGTTGTCATGGCAGTGGGGACTTGAAAGTCTGCGATCACCCTGCTGTCAGTCAAAAGTCAAGAGGTGGACCTGCGCACTTTCTCTGGAAACTTCTCTGGGATCCCTAATAAAACTGGAGTGCAGGTGAGGCACATTGTCCCTCTTCTCTCTGAGAGGACCCACCCTCTCCCTTGAGAGTGTCCCCTTTCCCTTTTCCTATAAATTCATTCCTATTAATTATTGAGCAACATGTCTGAAATCTTTCAGACTTGATTGCAAGAATTGGGGTTTGAAGTGGGGGGTGTCTTCGTGCTGCCTCAGTTTCCCAGAAGGCCCCAGCTTTGTAACACATTCACCTTTTGAAAAAAACTCAGTTGTTCACAGTTTTGGTTCCTATGAATAAAGATGATATAAACATTCAAGAACATGAATGATATTTGTATAACCATAGTTTCCAATTCATTTGGTAATGAGATACGATTGGTATTATTGGGTCCTGTGATAGCTGTGTGTTTAACTTGGTATTTTTTAATCCTGCCAAACTAGTTTCCAAAGTTTGTGTAGCATTTTAAAGGCCTGTCAACAATGTGTAAGTGTTCTCTGTGCTCTGTATCCTTGTCAGCACTTTATACTGTCGATTTCAGATTGTGGCTATTTTAAAAAATGTGCATTGTTTTTTCACTGTGGCTTTAATTATGTCTTACTACTGATTAATGATGTTGAATGTCTTTACCTAATCCATTTTGCATTTAGATATCTCCTTTGGTGAAGCATCAAAATAAAAAGCTACGGTTTTCTAAGTCTGTGCCATCCAATAGTAAATCAAAATCAAGAAGGTAAACACCCGAGTAGTTGTAGAGCAGATGTTCGTTTTACCTTTACATATCCTATTAAATTCTTTGCCTGAAGATCTTCATTTATGGCTGGGCAGAGTGTCGCTTGCCTGTAATTCCAGCAACTTGGGAGGATGGAGAGTTCAGAACCAGCCTCAGCAATTTATCAAGGGGCTGAACCATTCAGTGAAACTCTGTCTCTAAATAAAATATAAAAAGGGCTGGGGATGTGACTCAGTGGTTGAGCACCCCTGAGTTCAATCCCTGGTACCAAAAAATAAAAATAATAATAATCATCTTCATTTAACATTTATTGTACAGATCCACTGGCAATAAATTCTCACATTCTTTTTTTGGGGAAAGCCGTCTTTTCTTCATTTTGAAATATATGTTTTGCTGGGCATAGAATTCCATTTTTTTCCTATCCTATCAGTATATTGAAGGTGTTATTCCATTGTCTTTTACCTATATATATGTACATATGTATGTGTGTGTGCGTGTGTATGTGTGTGTGTGTGTGTGTGTATATATATATATATATATATATATATCTTTTATTTCCTTTTGAAACAGGGTCTTACTAAGTTCCTCAGGCAGGACTCAGACTTGAAATTCTCCTGCCTCAGCTCCGAGAGTAGCTGGGATCACAGGTATGCACCATCATACCCAGAGATTCTCAATATTTGTTCTTCATGTACAATGTGCATTTTGTCACCCTGACTGCTTTCCTAATCTTTTCTTTTCTTCTTTGCTTATTCTCCCAGCAGTTTGAATATATATGCTTGATTGTGGTTTTGTGTACTTATCCTGCCTGGTGTTCTCTGAGATTCTTGGGTCTGTGGTTTGGCATCATTACATTTGGCAAATTATCAGCCATTATTTCTTCAGATATTTCTTCTGCATTGTTCTGACTTCTGGGACTCTGACTGCATACATGTGGCATTTTTGATATTGTCCCACAGCTCTCAGCAGCCTTGCTTGGTTTTATTAGCTTCTTTATCTCTTGTTAGTTTGCATATTTCTTCAGTCTTATCTTCATGTGCATTGATCCTTTCATTAACTGTGTGAAGTCTGCTGATAAGCCTATTAAAGTTATCCTTTGTCTCTGTTAGTATGTTTTTTTTTTATTTGTAGGAATTTAATTTGATTTTTTCCTATTGTTTTTAATTCTATGCTAAAATTGCCCATTGAACATGCACGATGTTCACTTTTTTCTTTATAGCTTTTGACATAATTATAGTTATCTAAAATTCCCTATCAGATAATAACATTCATTTTATATCTGTGTATGGTTTATATTTTAAGAGTGTAAATAGGGCTGGGGTTGTGGCTCAGTGGTAGAGCGCTTGCCTCTCACACTTGTGAGGCACTGGGTTCAATCCTCAGGGCCACATAAAAATGAATAAATAAATAAAGATCTACAACTAAAAATTATTTTTAAAAAAGAGTGTAAATAGATCTTTTTACTTTCTCACTCAATCCATAGTTTTCTTTTCCTTCCCTGAAAAGGAGTGTTTCTCAGTTTGGGGACATTCTGGAGCAGCGCTGTCCAATAATTTGTCTTGACTGGTGATACATGACATCAAACACTTTTAATGACTAGTCTGAATTAAGTGTAAAATATACGCTACTCTTAAAGACTTAACATAAAAAAGAATGAAAATCTCTAATTAATGATTTCATATGGATTTCACACTGAGGTGACAATATTTTAAACATGCTGGTTTAAACATTATTAGAATAATTTACCTGTTTAATTTTACTTTTGAAAAATGTGACTATTAACTTTTGAATTACATATAGGTAAGAAGAATCTGAACAAATGGTGAGAAGTTGTCATGCTCATGAACTGGGTGACAGCATAGAGATGTCAATTCTCTCCACATTGATACGTTGGTTTGATACAAATGATATCAATCTCCTAGAAATTTTTATTATAGCTATAGACAAGCTTATTCTAAAAATTTATGTAGAAAGAAAAAGAAAGTATAATAGCTAAAAATTTTTGAAAAAGAATAATAAAATGGGAGGAAGCACTTGACCTAATTTTAAGATTTATTATCGAGCAAGTAATAAAAATTAGGTGGCACTAGAGAAAAGATAGTGACACATAAGTCAGTGACATTAAGTGGAAAGCCCAAAAGTTTCCTCAGTGTATGGCCAACTGATTTTGATGAAGTTTCAAAAGCGATTCTGTGGGTTTGCTGGGCATCAGGAAATGCCATGCCTGGTTTCCCTTCCTTTTTTTTTTTTTTTTTCCTTATTGGGGATTGAACCCAGGGGCACTTCAACACTGAGCCACATCCCCAGCCCTATTTTTGTATTTTATTTAGAGACAGGGTCTCACTGAGTTGCTTAGGGCCTCACTAAGTTGCTGAGGCTGGCTTTGAACTCGTGATCCTCCTGTCTCAGCCTCCCAAGTGCTGGGATTATAGGTGTGCGCCACTGGGGCCGGCTCCCTTCTTTTTCTGTTGTAATGTTGTGCCAGTCCGGAATCCCTAATCAGTCTGTCTTCCTCTTTCTACCTTTTTGAATTCTCCCTTGGTTGTTTCTACATTTTGTCATGGGTCTGTAGTTGTACTTAGAGGGGAAGTCAGGGGAGAAATCAATCTGCATCATCTCATCAGGACCAGAAATCTTCTGTGTTTATTTTTTTTTCATCTTTCTGTAAATTTATTAGCTTTTCAGAATAGAAAGATAAGTAATGGTTCACATTATATTTCCAGTGGACTACACCGAATGGCTCCACTGAATGGTTAATGTGACTCATAGCTGAGTCCTTTAAAACACAGTATCTCTGTTGCTATGGTGATCATGGCCTTCTCACTCCTCCTTTTTTTGCTTTATGCTGGCATCTCCTTCCAGGAGAATGTTACGTTGTAGACCTAGAATGATATGTCAGCATAGTTTCTATTTTCTATGTACTTCGGAGTTTTCAAAACATTTATATGGTCATTTTCCTCTGTTTGGCATAGATCTGGTCACTTTAATCTAGAGATCAACAGACAAGCTCTCAGAATAATTATATTAACTTTGAAGCTTTTTTTTGTTTGTTTGCTTGCTTGAGGCCTGAGAAAGTAATTGCTGATCTGAGGTTCCTCTCATTTTGTTCTGAAGGTCAGTTTTTGAACAGGTATGCATCATATTTTATAGTTGAAATTTTTGAGCATTATTTTGTTATTTCTTTGGAGTCTTCTCTTCTGCAATTTGTTATTTCTGTTGTTTTTCAAAGTATTACAAGAAAGAAGGAGAGGACAAAACCTATTTTTCTCTTTTTATCTCCAGGTCAGTGGTTCTTTTAGCTCTTGCAGGACAGAAATCAAACACTGTTAACAAAAAGGGTTGATGAGAATTACTTGCTGCACTGATTAACATGGCAAGATGGTGACCCCACAGGCAGAGTCGCAAGGAGATGAGGAGTAAACAGCATGTAAATGTTTTGGGGTCAAAAAATAATATATTCGTAACCTATGTTGCAATTTCTCATTGTGCCCATGATAATTTACACACAAAAATATGTCTAAAATTGGGTTAGGAGAAACATGTTCATCTGTCCAAACCCAAAGAATGGACTAAGAGGCATAGCAAAAGTGAGGATTTTTACTTTAATGAAGGTCTTGCAAGAGCAGGTGTCCAGGGGAGCAGGCACCTCCAGATTGAGTACAGCATTCTGTCCCCTAGAGCACAAGATCCTTCCCCTGTGTCCTCATTGAGTACTATGGGGTGTACAGTCTTCTCGAACGAATGTCACCTAGGTTTTACTGTCTCATATTGGGGTAAAGAATATACCTTTAGTTGCCCCTACCTTCCTTTGTTCTCCTGGGGTGGGAGGGAGTCCCCTGGGATTGAGTGCCTTTATATTGGATGCCTTTTGGCATTTCTGTTGGTCAGGTTGCTTCCCTTCCTTCATAGTCAAGGGGCTGTGAATTTTTGCACTCTGTGTTAACTGCTTGTAACTTTTCGATCTCTTCTCCAGCTGTCTTTCTTACATACCAAGTCATTTTACATTTAAAGCTAAATATTGTATTTCGAAAATGCACAGCCTATCTTTTGGCATGTAAATGCATTTCAACGAGGGTCTCTGTTACTTTTGGGTAAGTGGTTGTGGTTGTAGTCAGATCCGCTTAGTCAGGTTCCATGCTTTCTCTTCTTTTTTCTTCAACAATAGCTGTAGTTGGGGAGGTCCTCCTGCCATGCATCTTAAGCATAGAGCAAGCCATCTTTTTTTTTTTTTTTTTTTTTTTAGCAGTGACCAACTTAAACTTTAACCCTCAATATGTACTTTTTATTCATTTTTTTGATACTGGATATCTGGTATCAAAGGAAACCCATGTCTAATTGATTTAGTCATTATTACTTTAATATTTTAAAGTTAGACCTTATATGTTTTTAAGAATAACATATAGAACAGAAAGTATGAAGATTGTAGTATTCATACCCTCCTCTTGAATTTACTTCTTGTATTTACAGAGTACTTCTTTTTTTCTTTTGCAATTTTCTTTTAAAAATATTTTTTAAACAATATTTTTTAACAAGCCATCTTTTTATATGTTTTTATTTCTCTATCTATCTTATCTATCTATCTATCTATCTATCTATCTATCTATCTATCTATTTTTATGTGGTGCTAAGGATCGATCTCAAGGCCTCACACATACTAGGAAAGGGCTCTTACCACTGTGCTACAACCCCAGCCCTATTCTTTCAGGTAGAGCTTATGCATGATAAACTTTCTGAGCTCTTGCATATGTGAAGAGAATTCTTGATTAATGACTGTTTCTTCAGAAATATGAAGCTATTGATCAATTTTCTTTTAACATCTAGTATTCTTGCTGAAACATCTAGTGCTGACCTAAGTCTTGTTGCTTTGCAGTATTTTTCTTTGTCTAGAAATTGTTAGGATGTTCTATAGTTTCCCCATATGTACCTATGTGTGAGTCTCTTTTGTTTTTAAATTCACCTCTAGGTGATGTATTTTTTTTCACTTTTGAGCACTTTTTTCTATTATTTGTCTATTCATTCTGTTTATAATTTCTGCTTTCCCTCTTAGAACTCCAGTATTCAACACTGAAACACAATGAAACATCCCAATCTACCTTACATATAACTTTAAAACACACACACACACACACACACACACACACAGTTGTGCCTGGCTTAATGAAGGGATTACATTTTGAAAAACATCAGGTGCTTAGAGATTATTATTTATTTATTTATTTATTTATTTTGGAACTGGGGATTGATTCAGGGGCACTCGGCCACTGAGCTAGATCCCCAGCCCTATTTTGTATTTTATTTAGAGACAGGGTTTCACTGAGTTGCTTAGTGCCTTGCCTGTGCTGAGGCTGGCTTTGAACCTGTGATCCTTCTGCCTCAGCCTCCCGAGCTGCTGGGATTACAGGCATGTGCCACCATGCCTGGCTAAGAGATTATTACTTTTTTAAGAAAATAGCAGTGTAGGGATTGGACCCCTGGGTACCATTCTTAGGTCACTGGCATTATCTATATCACTTGTCCACATTGCTAAATGGACAACCCAAGGCAAGGCCTCTTTTTAAAGGTTAAAAATTTCCTTCCATGCAGCAGGTGACACTCCCCTGCCAGGTTTTTACCCCCTGAACAACAGCTAGCTTTGCCATGCTTCATGGAGGGGGCATTTAGTTTTTAGCAAGCAGAAGATAATATTTGGTACATTCCAAGAAAACAGGTAGAAACACATATCCAGACTCAGGAACTTCAAACTTTTATTCTTATCTAACATCTAGCATATTTTCTACAAAAATTATGAGATAAGGTGTTTAAGTGGAGATAAGATATCTAAATGTAGTTGGGGCAGTTTTTTAAAAGTCAGTAAACAAAACAATAAAACAAAATGAAATACATGAAATAAGAACAAAATCTCAAGTTTCAGACCGTATATTCCTTCCTCCTCTTTTCCAGGTGGACACTCCCTGGAACAACTGTTGGGATAAGTCCAGAGTAAAATGCATTGATTTCCCTGAGAACACACATCTGATTCATGGAAGAAGTCTATGCTCCAGCCAGGGCAGCCAAGCTGAGTATTTTTCTGTCATTGAGGTCTCAGGAAAATTCAGGCCTTGGGACACTTGAGGCTGCTGCCTATGTACAGCTGGATTTGGTGTGTTTAAGTCCTTACACTTTCATTGGGTCTAAAAATAGGTGTGCTCCTGGTCTGTGGTGTTCAGTTGCAAGTACTCCAGGGTGCCTTTCTTATAGCTGGCTACCCGTGTTGGTTTTCGGCTCTTTATTCCTGCAGCCTGTCTTTTCTGTAAAGAGTCGACGATCATGTCTGAAAATTCTGCTTGCAAACGCTGTTGATTCTCCCTGGAAAGAGGGTGGCGAGAGAAAAATGGAACTTCTTAGCAATTCACAGAGAACATTCCCTAGCTCCAGAATCATCAGTTCAGTTCCCCGATTACACAGTGAATGTCTATTCTGTGTCAGATGTAGAAAGTTCAAAGAATGCAGAATGATCCTTATCTGTGATGAGCTTAAAGGCCTGCCATCCCTGAAATGTTTAGTTATAGAATAAGCAGAATATATTCTGTAGCCAGCAGTCTATATTCTATTCTATAGCAGGCAGGATATTTTACTTCCATTTTAAAATGAATCAATATGCTGCTAGAATGTGGAGGCATGGTCAGAGGATTCAGGTTTCCATATGCCACTGGATGCCACTGAGGAAGGGAAAAGACACCAAGGATGCCACCCAACCCTCAGAATTCATTGGTCCCACATATTCCTGAGGATATGGATATTGTTTGGGGAGGGCTCAGGATGGTAAAGGACTTCAAGAATGGACTTGGGGCACTGCTAGTAATAGAACCAGGTTTCCTGTGCCCTGGGGAAGATCTGGGTTGTCTTAGCATCTCTAGCTGTGTACCATCATCTCTCTGATGGCATCTAGGCCTCTGCAAGACAGGGATTCTCTGCTCCAGCAGTAGCTGTGGCAACAACCACATGTCTGATTGCTGCAATGTCTGCCAAAATGCAACTGAAGGACAACTTGAATCACCTTTTGAGAACTGAAACCTGCTAGTTAGACCTGGAGTTCTGGCTTTCTCATCTCAGGGAGAACCCAGACTCCAAGTGAAGACACAGAACCATGGTCATGGGGGCAGGGAATGTCCTGTTTTCATCATGTGGCTCAGCAGAAAAATGACACAGGAGAAGAAATGCTGGGAGCTTCATGTCTCCAGCATGCTCTACTCTTGTAAGAGCCAGACATGCATGAAGTGAGCTCCAAACTGCTTTCTGTTCTTTCAAGCAATTTTGGAACATAGCAGTAGCTTTGCCATGCCTCATGGCAGGGACATTTAGTCAGTTTTTCAGCAAGCATGAAATGATGGCTGGCACATTTCAGGAAAATGGTGGAATAGGTAGAAACGCATACCCAGACTGAAGAAACTTTTAATTTTTATTTTTATCTAATATACAGTAATATTTTCACAAAAATTATGAGCTACGTACGTATTAATGGGGATAGGTATTTAAAATAGAATTGGGACAGTTAAAAAAAACCCTCTCATTTGTAAAAAGGAAAAAGAGCCAGTAAACAAAAGAGAACAGAAATAAAATACATGAAGTAAGAACAAAATCTCAAGTTTTGGAGAATATATTCCTTCCTCCTCTTTTCCAGGTGGACACTCCCTAGAACAACTGTTGGGATAAGTCCAGAGTAAAATGCAGTGATTTCCCTGAAAACACACATCTGGTTCATGGAAGAAAGTCTATGCTCCAGCCAGGGCAGCCAAGCAAAGTATTTTTCTGTGTCATTGAGGTCTCAGGGAAACGTAGGCCTCAGGGCACTCAATTCTAGCGGCTGGAGAAGGGAAGGGTCTCATGTGTATAGCCCCCTGCCTCATACTCAACACATTGCCACTTGCAAGGCACTTGCCAACTTAAATGATCATAGGGAACACAACTTGCAAGGCCAAGACCTCCAATTCCCCTGTTCCTCCCTGCTATACCCAGAAGCTTACACAGTCGGTGGGGTTGGCAGGTTGTATTTCTGGTCCTTCATCCCAGTCAGCCAGTAGGTGGTCTCTGTCCCTCTTCCCTAAGGAGACAGAAGAGGTGGGTTCCATGGAGGCCAATGACACAGTTAAGCTCTAGCCCACTATGCTACAGGGACCTGTTTCCAAGAGGCATCTCACGTCCACATCTCTCATCCATGCCTATATTTAAGCACATAGCATGTGCCTTTATGATTGGCATTATCTCTAGACAAATTTTTATTTCCAAATGCCTTTAAAAAAATCAGTCTTTCACTCACTAGATAGGTGTTTTTTTCCCATATTTCAAAATATCACTATAGCAACATTTCAATAACTCTAATTTAAAAAGAAAGAAAATTCATCCGTAATTTTGCTGTACCAACAAATCCAACCAGTTTTCATTGCCTACATTTTCTTTCTTTTCCTTTTTTTTTTTTTTTTTGTGTGTGTGCTACTGAGGATTGAACCCAGTGGTGCTCTACCCCTGACTTCCGGGCCATTTTAATTTTAATTTTGAGATAGGGTCTCACTAAGTTGCTTGAGGCTGCCCTCGAACTTCAAATCTCATGCCTGAGCCTCCCGAGTAGCTGGGATTACAAGTATATGCCACCATGCCCAGCTTTCTACATTTTTCTTTTAACCCCTTTTGCAACCAAGTTTTGTCACAAGACTTTTGCTATTTTCCCTCCGTTAAGTGTGAAAATTATAAACACATATGCATCATAATGAGCACTCCTTAAGTGACATTTGTTTGGCTCTGGGGGCTATGAAATGAACATAACCCTTATTAGAAACTCCTTTTAAGCTTATGCTTGAAAAGGAGATTGGATGGATATGTGTGTGTGTGTGCGCGTGGCTTGTTGACTGTGTTTGAAATGCAGTCATTTCTAATTTCAGAGGAAAGCTCTCATGTAGAAAATGTATTGTCTATTTATGGGCTGGAGATGTAGCTAAGTGACAGAGTACTTGCCAAGCATTGGCAAGGTCATGGGTTCAATCCTCCACACCAAAAAAAATGTAAAATGTATTTATGGAAGACTCGAAAACTGAGTGTGATGTTAGGACACTTTTACATACAAGGAGGCTTTTCTAAGTGAAGCCTGAAAGTCAGGGCCTTATGGCTACTGGAGACAGAAAACTGTCCATAACTGGCTTTAGACCAGTTGTGAAAAGATTGTAACTTTCAAAGAGCAGACTGAGAGCCAGTTCAGTTGGTGGCTTTGGAGGGCAGGTGTTTTTGAGGTGAGGAACAGCATGCGGAATCTAGAGCTATAATTCTCAAACTTGAGTGTGATCACAAACATTTGGAATACTTGTTAAGTAAGACTTCTGATCTACACCACGGAGTCTCAGTAGGCCTGGTGGATGTCCAAGTCAGGAGTAATGGACCATATTTTGCATACTGCTGGTCCAGAGTTTCATAAACTCTTGTGTTCGGAGGAATAACTGGGACAAACCTTGTTTGTATGTGGGGGAAACTGCAGTGTTGCATAGCATATTGGTCATAGTTTAAAATACCTAAGGGCCTTGGAGCAAAGGAAAGTTCTGAGTTCATATGCCTCGATGGAGGTTTCTCCTACAGGGATGGTGGAAGATCACTGTGGGGCATATACTAAAGGATTCTTCATCCTTGTGCTTCTTAATGTTTTGCCAAGACTCACAGGAGATGGCCCACATGTGACAGATTCTTCTGTGTATTTTCTCTGTGGATACCTTACCTTTAAGTATGTCTCTCCTCTCACTTCATACAGGAACTGACATTCGGTTCTCTTCAAGGTGGCTATGGTAGAGCCACTCATGTGAATCCTCAAGGCTGGAAATGTAAGAGAGACAATGAAAAGCTCATCCATTTTGACAGCTATGATATGGCCACATTTGTTTCCCCTTGATTCATGCTACAACAATACCTGAAGCACATATCCTAAATTAAGGAGAAACAAATATGGCTTTTTAAATGAAAGCATCCTTTAAAATAACATCAGTGAACTGGGCACCTGTAATCCCAGCAGCTTGGGAACCTAAGGCAGGAGGATCACAATTCAAAGCCAGCCCTAGCAACTTAGTGAGGCTCTAAGCAACTACCCAGACCCTGTCTCAAAATAAAATATAAAAAAGGGATAGGGGTGTGGCACAAGTGCCCCTGGGTTCAATCTCTGGTACCAATAAATAAATAAATAAATAAATAAATAACATCAGTGAGATAAGAAATATTATCATACAAGGGAAAAAAGAGGGTCTGGCACTGATTTTCAGGATCTTGAGTGATGGTACTCCTTGGATTTTGTTCACTGATTCTCACTCTGGCTCAGGGTGGTAGCCTCTAGGACCTGGTTTTGGATTGGACTTTTAGTGCCAAGCTTAGGACTTAGAATTTGTTTTGGGTTCCTGTGTAAAAATTCCAATGAATAGCTAAAGTGCTGGTGGCCAGATGAAAATCCAGGGTCTTGATTTTCTCAAATTTTCTTCTTCTGGAACAGTTATTATTCCAAAACACCAAGCAGCGAGGCGCTCCCTATTTCATTGCAGTCTACCATCTTTCTCAATGTGGTGCCTAACAGCCACGTCACAGCCAGAATGACAGCAAGCCCAAACTGTCTGCCTACCAGGGCTGCCGCATTGCTAAGAGCTTAACATACATCATTTGGATTTCTCCCAGCAAGGTTGGGATCTCATCCTCAATTTATGTCTTCATCTTTCAGAGTCCTAGAAAGATCAGGTAAATTTCCCTCCAACTTACTCTGACAGTGATCAGCATAGTTATGATTTTAACCCAAGTCTGTCTGACTCTCATTTTATTCTCTTCTTTATACTATGATTTTTCCACCATATACTAGTATCAGATTGTGAGTAGACCAGCTGAACTACTATCTTGCTTCCTGTTTTGGTCAGCTCTTATCTACCAATGCTTTTTTCCTCTACTATATATTTCCATTATTATCACGACCTCCAGTATTATTGAGCAACTACTGCATGCAGCACCCTGTACCTTTATCTTGCCAGGCAAATGCAATATAGACCTTTGCATATAACAAACACCAAGACTCTTTCCTTTACTAAAATGAATTCCTAGAAAAACCAGATAAAAGGGAAATGGGAACTTGAAGTAGTGTGTATATTCCATAGCTAGCCCATTGGATTTTTTTAAAACTTACATAGATCTATGCTAAATTTCATGAGTATTCCACGTAGAGCATGGTTGAATGAATTGAAGATGGATGAAAACTATAGAAAGTTAAAAACTGGGCAATAATGGGAGAATAAGATAATTATCAGTAAATGACAATGACAAATGCAAATATAGCAAGGACTGGATTGACACAGGCTCACTTTCTGCTGACGTGAAGGATTATTTTCCATCTCCCAAGTACTTTATGTCTGCTTATTGTGCATGCAGTCCCACAATTGCCCTCCTCTGCAAGAAAGCATCTTTGTCCTCAAAAAAAAAAAAACAATCTCCCTTCTTACGGAGGCCAGTGGATTCCATTCTAGAGGCTGTGTTGACAGTGTCTCCGAATAGGCAATAACGAGGCATCTTGATTCCCACAACTCCAGCAGCACAAGGACCTGAAATGAAGGACAGGAAGCTGGAGGTGGAGGCAATGGAAACTGCAGAGTGGAGCTGAGATGAGTGAGCCTCTTCTCAGGGTCACAATGCCAAACATTTCATGTTGTGGGGAAATGGCAGAGCATGTGAGGCGAGTGGCGATTTTTGCCTTAAATAGATGCAAGGGCATGCTTTCAGAAAATATTTTGCTTTGCAAAGAAGTTTTACATTTGCACAGAACAAGAAGGCATCCAGAGATCCAGGTCACAAAAGTGGGAAATCCTTCTTAATATTTTAAATAGAACAACCTCAGGAAGAGTGAAGGTGAATCCCATCACTTGCTTACTGTGCCAGACCACACAACCCTGCACCCTGGACTGCTGGAGGGCACTGTACTTGGTGGTTTAATGGCCCATGTTTATTTTATTTGTATTTTAGGGTGGTATTTCTGGGTTTGGAGATATGGTGATGGAAGACCCAGAAGACAAGAACTGGGAATAACTTTCCCTAAGTATTTCAAAGACATGTGAATACCACTGGATGGGGGAAGCCTGTGGCAGAAGGACACTCTAACAAGTAGAACAAAAGCCAAGGCAAGACTGTGTTGCGGCATATTAATTGTGTATTTGTGTGGGATGCCTACAAGCAAGGAGTTAAAGATTTTAGAAGCTAAAGATTAACTTGAAAACTGCAAAGCTGGGTTTTTGGTAGAGGTAATCATTAATTTTCTAGTTGACAGTTGTTTTTGATCTATTGGAGTTTCTTTATAGATCTATTCTACCCCTGTGTTTATAAACACCAAAAAAGAAAAGAGAAAAAAAAAAAAGAAAAAAGAAAAACGAAACAAATAAAAAAGGAAAAAAAATCCTCAAAGTACTGGATCCACCCCCAGAGTCCTGAGCCTTCCATGGTCAGGTTTAGTGCAAAACAAAACAAAAACTGATTTAACAAAAAAAAAAAAGCAAAAAACAAAACAATAACAAAAAATATACAGCAGGAAATAGTTTAGCAGAAGCAGCTTTTGATCAGATCTGTTCCCCAGCCATACCAGGCTGTGCATGACTGGTAGGTCTATTTTCAAGGGACTCCTCGCTTCAACAATAGAGCGATAAGGATGCAGAGGGCTTGTAGTAGAAAAATTCCTGCTAAGACTTTCTTATTCTCAATAATTAATACTGAGCTTTGCAAATATTCTGAGCCTAACTCCTTATTCTGAGCCTAATACTTAACTTTGCAAATATTCTGAGCCTGAGCCTAAACTCCTCCAGGCATAGGTATCTAATAGAAACTCTCATGCTGGCCCAGTGTGGTAGTCCCCTGGTGGTTAGCTCAGACATTGAGCAGGTCACAGGGGGTAAGGCCTCCACTCTCCCTAATGTCAATAAATCAGTCCTGCTGCTAATCATTCCTCCAGGTCTGACAATATGTGATGGGGCTGAAAGCAGATAGTACACTCACTGTGTGGTCTGGCAGATGCCCAGAAGTTCCCTCTTAAATATGGAAACACGACATTTGACTATGGACATGATTGGGGAAACCACAGCTATATTCCTGCTGTCAGAGATTGGCAGCAGTTTTTAACTTCTAAGTACTGTCACTTTGAGAAACTCATCAATTCATAATCAACAAATATTTACTGTCAGGCTTTGTAGATACTGGAGGACTTCAGTAAATGCAGTTGTCTGAACCCTGCCACAAAGCCTAGGGGGATAAGTTTTTGTACTTTGGGTCTTCTGTAAGCCTTGGAGGAGCAATGCCAAGAAATTACAGAGTTGTGATTTAACCTGAGGAAAAACTGTCTTAGTAGTTACCATATCAATAATGGAGTGAGTTGGCTTGGAAAACAATGAGTTTTCAAGGAGTCCTGGGGTCATTCTAAACATGGCCATACTACTTATCTTGGAACCTATAAGACAATTAATTGTTCCTTGCAAAGGAACAATTAATTAAACCAGATGACTTTTAAGTTCCTCTCCAACTATGTTTTTCTATACCTGTAACTCATCTTCTCAAATCATTATGTTCAAGGCTGTTAAACAAAACTAAATTTGGCCTGAGGCTGGCTCCTACCTGGTATGCCTATGGAACAACTACAACCTAGTTACAAACTGAAAGCCTAATTTAGAAAGATACTTTTGTGTCTCAGCTAATCACAGCAGCTGAGAGTCAGCCAATCAAAGGTTGCCAACTGATCAGATCATGCCTATAAATGGCAAACATGGAGCTGTAACCAATCAAGTAGTTTCTGTACCTCACTTCTACTTTCTTCTATAGAGACTGCCTGCCCACATTACCCATGGGAGCTCTCTAAACCTCTGGTTCTGACCATCATGGTTTGTCAATTGTTCTTTCTCAATTAAGTTCTGTTGAATTTGCCTAACCTGTTTCTTTCTCCGAGGCTATGAAATGTTCATGGTCTTTGAAGTGATCTATGTAATTTCTATATGGCTGCAGTGAGGGGGTACACATATTATAGGAATTTGAACAGTTATTTTTTCCCCTGTAGATGATCTAATCCACTTAGATACTATTATATTTAATGGAAAAATATACAGAAGTTGAGAGTGAGAAGGAGGAAGAGAGAGGAGATAAGTAGATATGGTGACTTAAATGGGAAGTCCAGAGCTTCTTGTTTTCATATGTGGTTGGTGTTTATCCATTCAGGAATGTAAAGTGCTGTGTCGTTCCAGGCGCACCCTAGAGACTGGGTCTAAGTATGTCAGGATGTGTAATGATATATTTGACCCATGGAATCCACCAGTAAACCTCTTGTGAAAATCAACCATGTTTGAGACCCCTCTATTCTTTCTGATATAGTGAGTTTATAGAAGTACAAATGGTCTCTACTTGCTACCATGCTTATTTCCATACCAGAGTGAACTCCAATGCGAATCCATACTGGGAGGCCCGGAAGATGCTCCAGTTCAAAGGTCCCCATGAAACTGAGGATATCCAAGGCCATCTTGGAAATGTCTACTGCATGCCGATTGCCATTTCTCTTAGGCAAACCACTAGCCACCACATAGGCATCACCAATGGTTTCCACCTGTGGAAATACTTTCTCATTAGTGGCTCTGCTCCATCGAAAGGCTCAGATTTAAACAGAAGCAGTTAATTACGTAACAAACATGAAAGGTTTTTGGGGAACTCAGTATGAGGCATAGTCCTATACACTTTTTCTGGGGCCAGTTCAAGACCAGTTCTATGCTGATTTCTTCAGAGTTTTTACAGTCTAGTTAAATGGATGATAAAACAGACATAGGATTTTTTTACCATTTAAGAGTGTTTCATAATTATATACATATACATATACAGATGTGGTGACAGCTCTTAAATTGTTTAAATAATCTGATTGGGTTTAAGTCACTTTAGGAATACCCTTAGTTTCCAGAAAAGTAACCTTTAGTTGTCTTTATGATTTTCTACATACAATTTGACCAAAAATAATTATAGTTTCCTCTAAATTATAAGACATGTGCTACTAATTAAAACTCTGGTGTATTCTCTGCTTCATTTGCACTCAACCTAAATACCATCCATTTTTTGGAGGTGATTTGAGAGTATGACATTTTCTCTAAATTTAGTATCCAAAATTTATTCCTGCTGAAATTTGCTTCTTTTGTGCTATTTCTTAAACTGTAATTTTGACATGTCACCCTTCCAATTCTTACACTTCTCTTCCCTTTTAGCTCAGTTTCAACCGTCAATTCATTAGAAGTTAAATTAGAGAGGACAAGAGAAATAACAGGAACAGCCACGTCAGGTTCTGATGCCCTGAGTCTGTTCAACCGTGAGGCGAAGCAGTTACCTTGTAGACGTCATGGTGATCCACAATTTGGTCAAAACTCTTATAGATGTCGTTAAGCATGTCCACCACTTCCATGGGGGTGCTGTATTTGCAGATAGTAGTGAAACCTA
The DNA here is from genome assembly GCA_020662805.1 of Glaucomys volans. Lineage (NCBI taxonomy): Eukaryota > Metazoa > Chordata > Mammalia > Rodentia > Sciuridae > Glaucomys > Glaucomys volans. Next base: position 302,661 of record JAJEJO010053716.1, read on the forward strand.
CAATGTCACTGAAGTAGATTGTAACTTCCTCAAATAGTTCTGGCTCCACAATGCCTTTCTCCTTCAGAGACTTTACCACTAGCCTAGATGATGAAGGAGAAAAAAATGCCTTCAACTTCAGTAAATTTTTCTTGTCTAACATAAACATTTAAGATAGTAGTAATTGTTTACTAGGAACTTAAGAATTCTAGATTTCTGCCAGGTGTGGTGGCACACGCCTGTAATTCCAGTGGCTCGGGAGGCTGAGGCAGGAGGATCATGAGTTCAGAGCCAGCCTCAGCAAAGGCAAGGCCCTAAGCAACTTAGTGAGACCCTGTTTCTAAATAAAATACAAAATAGGACTGGGAATGTGGCTCAGTGATTAAGTGCCCCTGGGTTCGATCCCCACCCCCAAAAAAAAAAAAAAAAAAAAAGAATTCTAGATTTCTGTTGAATGAGTATCTAGGAAGCAAAGTTAGGCTGCATACATTGTATATATAAACACATCACACACAAGCACACAGTATATGTATTTGAACCCAGCTGAATTTATGGAGGCTCAGCATTAACTTAGTATTTAATTATTAACCCTAAAACACATACATACATAATCTTAATACCTAACCTTAAGGCATATTAATTCTTGACCACGTTTTACTTCTGATAATCAATTTCTTACAAATATAGCTCTTTATCCAGAAGCAGAGATGGCGAGTGTCTTTGATGCAAGAGCGTGACTCAACATTGTTACCATCTGTCTCTCTCATCAAAGTTGATAGCTTTATTTTCCTGGCATATTTGACATGGTGTTGTTTAACATCATTATGAAGGAATAATACATTTAAAATTAATTTCGGTATATTCTAAACCAGAGTTCATTTGATACATTTTAAACTGGATTTGAATCAATCACCATGTAAACAAGTTAAAACTATGGTAAAGCAGAAGTCGTCAAGAGAAACAACTTAGAATAGCTTTGAAGAAACATAATCAGCAGTATATCAGACCAAGAATTGAAAGAGAAGAACTACAAGAATGGACTCCATACTTCCTTCATATACCCAGTTGCCTTTCCATTGGGAAGAAAGGATGCGGGATGACATGAGGTGGATGCTCTCTATCTAACCTCGGGATCACTTTGGAGTGGACCCAAGTAAAGAACCACTAGAATTAGAACCTGGAAGCTTGGAGGTGCCACAGAAGCCAGTGAAAATAAATCCCTTATTTTTATAGATGAGAAAGTGAAAGCCTGAAAAGAAAGTATGAATTTCATACAATCCCACTAAGGACAGAGCTGGTATGAGAACTGGGCAACATTTTGTCCTTCAGTCTTCTTATTGTACCACAATTCTCCAACCATTCAGTCCTTGGATATTTAGGGAGAGTGGGAAGATTTGGAGGTGTGCTGATTACATAGTAAAGGAAGGATGCCCAGGTCTTTCCCAGAAAACAGATCATAAACATTTGCAGTACCCATTTGGAGAACCTCCAATGCACCAAGGGAAGTCTTTTAAATTGGTGCAGTGACACAACTTGGGACCTTTGAAAAACACCCCTGTGTGTGGCTGGTCAGACTCTCAGAGTTACTTCTGGGGTGGTTATTTTGGGCATGCTAGGTACAAAGGGCAGAGCATTTTGAAGGTTACATAGATATAATGATTACATAAAAATTTCTGCTGTTGTTGCTCTTCATTCTGCTGCTTATAAAAACGTCATACGAGCCTGGAAAACAGTGTTACCCAGAAAAAGAAACTCCCGTTGGTAGAAAAATAAAGGAAAGGATGTCACTTATCATGGGTAGCTTTGATGACAGGGTGTTGTTTATACTATTGGTATACAGACTAGATGTCTTGGAAAGGTTTCCTGCAAGAAGAAAAACATCTACGCTGTTTCAAAACCCCAAGGGGTACTATTCAAATAAGTGTTTAAATAATATTTGGCTCCCACATTCAGTCTTAAATTGATTTAACCTTTTGCTATAATTATTTCTTCATGCAATTGTTCATGCATTGTTTGATTTTACTTTCCAAATATGAAGAATTTTGCTGCAGTCATGGCGTACTGTAGCCACTGAAGAGATGTTGCATGACTTTGGCAATCTGATGAAAACACCTACCATCTAGTGGTCAAAGTGGCATACTGAACCAAGGCTAGGAAGAAAAGCTGAGGTGGTCAGCCAGCTGTTCCAAACCACTTGGTTGACATATTGGTTAAAACCACAGATGATAAAACCCTGGAAAGGCAGCCATATAAACAGGATGTTGTTTTTGTGAACTAGGCATTAAAGGCCAGGCAAGGAATTATGCATTATATAACTAACTTTTATAGAGCTCTGACAGAAACTGCCATCCTGAAATGAGCATGGAGGGTTCTAGCCCAAACCCAGGGTACTATTCCTAGCCTTTTCCTAGGCACTCTGAGGGCTGGTGGGTTCCTTATTAGGTTCTCTTCAGGTCCAGAGACTGGACCAAGTGTGCATGTGACTCCTACCTCTTCACTCAACACTCAGGCTTGTAGAAGAGATGCTACTTCTTTATGAGAAAACAGCTAATTTGATCTTGAAATCTTTCCTTTACCTTTGTAGAGCTGGCATTCTAAATGAAGGAAGTGCTCAAATTAAATAATATGAGTAATGTGGAAAAGTCATAGTTGTCATATGATAATAACCACCATGGATGTGCCAGGCATTACAGTCATTATGTCTATCCTGCGTGTGATCTCGGGGAACTCTTGGAGCCACCCTGGAATGTAAATGAGAGACTGGGGCTTAGAGCGTTTGGGCACCTTGCCCAAGATTGCTCATCATTGGTGGTTGGAGGAACCATGTGTTGAAATCAGGCCCAGCTGACCTCAGCCTCCATGATTTTACCTAAAACTGGACTGGCTCATTCATCCTTCATCTGATGGAACAGCTGGTTACACCTGAATGTGAAGAGAATGCTACTTCTCTCTGAAGCACAGTAGTGGGTCAAACCTATTTCCTCACTCTTTACATTTCAGTTCCCTGCTTATCTTCACATCCTTCAGTTATTACCAGACTGTCAACACTTGGGAAACTTTAAGCTATTTGGGAATTTGATTCTTTAGTCATGGCTGTCACATGGCTTCACAGGACAGAGGTCCGTCTAGAGGTGCCGCCATGGTGAGACACCTGATGCATATCCCCTGCCTCCTCTACCACAGCCAGCTCCTGGTTATTGTAAGTTGGATTCTATTTGTGGTGAGAAGAATGCAAAGAAACTAAGAGTGCCCACAAGTGTCCTACAGTTTCTATAGTCTGCAGGCAAATTTTAATTTCCATTTTGCAATTGAGAGATTAGGCAACTTGTCTAAAGTTGTAGACTTAATAAAAGTGGCAAAGAGGTGCTGACACCCAGGGTGGTCTAACTGCACAGTCCATGCCGTGTAAGCTGCTGGAAAATAATCTCTTTCTTTTAGGCATTTAGAGGACAAATCACTACAAGGCTTAGCAAGGTACATGCATTTTTAAACCCTATAATCTGTTGAAGAATATGTGAAAAGAAACAAACCTGCATAGGTCTGGGAAAACAAAAGAAAATCAACAGTCATGCTAGTCAGATATGCTGAAGGTTTCAGCTGCGGGCCCTGCAGCCTGGCTGTGGAGTCACAGAACCGCATCAGTGGGAGGGCTGCCTTACCTGGGGAGCAGCATGAAGTTTAGTCTGTCGGCCCTGTCCCTCTCTGCCTTGTACAGCTGTGTCCTCTCCTCTACCAGGTGTTCCAGGTTCCGAGAGTATAGCTGCAGACGTCGAATCAAGGTGTCCATATAAGTTTCATTTTTTTGGTCATGAAAAAGGCTGTAGGTAGCAGTAGATAAGGAGATCTTACCCACCATGAAGCAAACACACTCAGTAAAACAATGGAAAAATACATTGAAAAGGAAATTAAACAAAGAAAAATAAAATGGGGCCAACAACAAAAAATTTAACCTGAGGAGAAATCAAAGAAATAGGAAAAAAAAAAATCATGAATGTATTTAAAGTTGTATACAAAGAAAGTCACAGAATTTTTGCCGGGCACAGTGTCGCATGCCTGTAATCCCAGCAACTCAGGAGGCTGACGCAGGAGGATGACAAGTTCAAAGACAGACTCAGCACTGGTGAGGTGCTAAGCAACTCAGTGAGACCCTGTCTCTAATAAAATACAAAAAAGGGCTGGGGATGTGGCTCAGTGTTCTAGTGCCCCAGAGTTCAATCCCTGCTACCCCTCCCTCCCCCCAAAATCCACAGAATTCTTCATAATAGCAAACAATGGAAAATAACCTAAATGTATAACAAGAATATAGTCCAAATAGTATGTGCAAGGGAATATTAATGTTCCATAAAATAGAAATTAGAATAAAGACAACATAAAGAAGCTCCCTTTATCATTAAGTGAGAAAAGTCAGTTTATAAAATAGTAAAAATCATAATCCCAATTTGACTGGAAAACAAGTGTTTTTACTTTTTTGCTTGCTTATTCCTCTTTTCTAAAGTTGTAATAATGCACAATTTATAATAAAGGAAAACCAGTGTTAAAATGGCCTAGAGGTGATAAATGGAAGCATAAGAGAAAGACCAAGAAAGTCCAAGCCAAGCCGGATAATATCTCCTCAGGAAAATAGTCCAACTGTGTATTATACTGTTAGACCAAGAAGGCACAGATGAGAGGCCAGCCTTGTGTGATGCTGGGATGCTTGATGCCTGGTGCAGAACTCAGGGAAGGGACATGTTGAGTTCTCATGGTGTCGTGTATGAGGGGGCATGCTCATAACAGGAAGGCACCGCGAAGCATACTGAATAAATCACAGCCACTTGTCACTACAAAATGACAAGCACAGGGGTTGGGGATATAGTTCAGTTGGTAGAATGCCTGCCTCGTGCACACACAAGGCCCTGGGTTCAATCCCCAGCACCACAAAAAAAAAAAAAATGACAAGCACAGGCCACCACTTCTGCTCTCAGGAGGAGATGGCCTACATCATAATCCCCTGGGGTGAGGAGGGATGTTTATTGAAAGCCAATATATTTCTGAGTCCTACTCCAGACTTCTGTGATTAAAACTGATAGGCTTGCAATTAAGAAGCAGAATTTTTTTTAACAAGCTCTCAAGGGATTCTTCCTTGCCCCACTAGAGGCAAGCTGGGTAGAAATGGGTGAGGGAGCAGGTGTAAGGGACAAAGATGGATTGTTTTACTTCGTCATTAATTGATTCAATTAAAATAGTTTTCCCAGCCTTGACTGCATATCTTAATCACCTGGGGAGCTATTAACATTCTTGATGCCAGCCTGCACCCCAGACCAATTACATCAGACTCTCTGGGGCAGGACCCAGGCATCAGCAGTTCTGAAAGCTGCTCAGGTGATTCCAAATTTGAGAACTACCACATCAAGGCTACAATCAGGTGCCCAGTTGTCCTCATGAGTCTACATGTCATCTGTCACTGTACAATCTCAATTGCTCTTAGTAACAGGCCTGTGAAGGAGTGAAAAAGTGGCAAGAATTAAATCCTTTCTTACTTCCTGCTCCATTCCAACAGCTGCCAGCTTAGTTCTACCAAAGAAGGACCAAGCACACTCTCATTAATTTCACTGCACCTCCTCTCCAGCCCTGGGCTTTTCGCCTCCTTAATTATCTGAATCTTTTGACTTAATGAGAACTGCAGAAAGTTAGAGCTGGAAGGAATTGAAGAAATTATCTTGTCCAATTCAATTTTACTAACAAGACAGCTGACACCCTGTGAGGATGAGCATTTTGCCCTATGAACTTTTGCAAGCTGCTATCAGATCCTAGTGTGGAACCTGGATCTCTTAACCCTTCATTCAGTTGTTCTTTTTCTCATCGGCAATAGATTAACTGAAAACATGGGCCATCTAGAGTTCAATCTCATTGGATGATTGCGTGCTACTGTTGTTTTCTGTGATGCTCAATTGTACCTGATTCATAAGACAAATCTTAAGTACACAGGACCAGAACTGGTGATTTTAACACCTTAAGGAACTTGCTGATCTTAAGAACTATCAAGAAGCTTTACAGATTCTCAAGACCTAAGTCCTAATTATCTGCAAAAGGACCTAGAACTATACTTTTAACAGAACATTTTATGATCAAAATTGATTGTTCAACCAATTTGTCTGGCATTTTTAACTTCTCAAGTGATTGTGTCCTTGAAAAAATGGCCTGTTTGTTAGTCTTCATATCATTTGAATTTTTAAGAGAGTGGTGGTGTTTGCAGTCTGGGATTTTTCACTGGAACACGTGTACTCATTCTTGGGTGCCACTGAATGTCAGCTGTCACAGAAAAACCCCACATTTGTGAAGAGTAAAAATGTCATCAGTACCCAAATATCTTGGCCAGTGTGTTTTCAATTTTCTTGAAATCTGGTCTCTTTTCTGGATCTTCCTCCCAACAGTTTTTTACAAGTAAATACACCTGGAAGAAGGAAAGGGTGTGAATTAGTTCAGAGGATGGCAAATTCAGACAAGGTAGCTTGTCTCCTTTTCTCCTTTTGATGGGAATAATTAAAGAAGAAATATTTCCCCCAAAAAACAAACCAAACCAACCAACCTCAACTCTGACAATGAGGATAAAGTTTTCTGCATTCTTCATCTCAGGTATTACCACTTACACTACCTTACCCAGTAGTTCCTGTGGGTGAAATTAATGAAAAATGTGGTACAGTTTGGATGAGGCTGGGTAGATGGGAGAGACCAAATGCCTTATGATAGTTGGCAAGGTTTATGCTGGGGAGGGCAAAAATAATGGGGCTTGATGAGTAAGTGGCTCTAAATGAGCATAAAAGCTGGGCTGTCAGTGGTTCTCCATTGTAGTGAGCAGAATTGCCTAGGGAGCATGTATGATATTTCTTATATCCAAGCCTTACCCCAAGAGCTTTGGATATAATTGTAAGATAAACAATGAATAATTCACTAAAATAAGTATGTCCCAAATTTTTCATGGGCAAAGGACAGTAGTATAGATATATATATATATTTTTTGGCACTGCGGATTGAACCCAGGTGCACTCCACCACTGAGCCACATCCCCAGCCCTATTTTGTATTTTATTTAGAGACAGGGTCTCACTGAGTTGCTTAGGGCCTCACTAAGTTGCTGAGGCTGGCTTTGAACTCGCAATCCTCCTGCCTCAGCCTCCCAAGTGCTGGGATTACAGGCGTGCACCACTGCGCCCGGCTAGTAGTATATTTTTTTAAAGTTCCCCATGCAATCCTAATGCCCAGGTGTGCTGGAGCAGCAATGTAGAGAAAGGAGAGGTGAGGAGGAAGAGGGAGGCAGGAAGGAGTCCATGGAACCTTCATTTCATGAAAAAGAGAGGTGAAAAATATTTTTTTAAAATAGAGTTTGCTTTTCACTTTGGCTAAAAACAGGCTCAGAAATTAACATTAAGCCCCTATCCCTGTACGTTGCCTGCACTCTCAGTTTCCCTGGGAAAAGACTAGGGCCCTGGTGTAACCTCTGGCTGTCTGTGTTCACCAGGAGGTGATGTTTTTGCTTGGTAAAGGGCCTACCAACTACTTTATAGCAGATTGGATAGAAGTAACTAGTCATATCTGGCATAGTACCACAAAGGGAAATCCTGAGCGCTTTTTGGCATTGCTGAGTGATTCCATCAGAACCAGCTACTCGATATGAAATCTCATTCCTTATTTCCAATTTTAGAACTATCCAACTATACACAAATAAACTGAGGATGAAAATGCTTTGGTGAAAAAGGTTTTAATCTGAATATACTGTTGGCCCTCTGTATCCATATTGGTGGGTTCTGCTTCTAAATCCACAGGTTCAACCAATAGCAGATTAAAAAAAAAAAAATCAGGTCTGTACTGAACACACACAGATTTTTTTCCTCATCTGTATTCCTAAGCAATACAGTATAAGAAAGTTTACATAGCATTTACACTGTGTTAGGTATCATAAGTAACCTGGAGATGATTTTAGGTACCTGAGAAGATGTGTATAGGCTATATGAAATGCTATGCCATTTTATTCGAGGAACTTGAGCAGACAAGGAATCCATCCCCTGCAGATCCTGAGGATAACCACACTCAGGTTAGAACATTTGAGAAGCCATGGGTGATGCGTGGGGAGGAATCCTCAGGTATAGAAAAGCAGGGGAAAAGAAGGAATAAGGAGAAGGCAGGAAAAGGAGCAGTTGTCCCTCAGAACCCTGGGCTACAACATGCCTGTGCTATTGAAGAGAAGCAGAGGAAGAGGAGAGGTAAGAATGGCCCATTTTTCCTGGGTGGATTCTGGCTAGAAAACTCCTTTGGCATGCACTTGTAAGTGGAAGGACAATGTTTCTGCTTTTATTCCATAAGGAACAAAAGATATATGTGTGTGCTAAGCACTGCAAAGATTTTAAAAATACGATCTTTTGCATTAAAGCTCAGATAAAATTTTTTTAAAAAGTAGAATTTTTATCCCCTGCTGTAAAGGCTTTTCTGTAGGATTGTTAGATAGATACATAGATAGATAAATAAATAAATAAATAAATAAATAAATAAATAAGCAAGCAAGCAAGTGAATACAGAGAGAGAGCTCTATTTCCTCCAGGGGCAGAGTGAAAGTACATTTGTTTAAGTTTTTCTAGATATTGGAATATTTCTTTTTAAATCATTAAGTAGTATTCTATAAACATATAATACATATATACATATTTATAAGTCTAATAAGGATATCACATTGACATCTTGTTCTTTTAGTTGATAAAAATTGAGAAGGTGATGTGTGCTTTAGGAGCCAGCTCTTTTCTGATTTGGGGGAGGAGGATGGCATGTGGAGTGTTCTAAGCCTTAGAACCTGTGGCTTGCCTTCTGTAGTCTACCCTTATCTACAGGGGATAATTTCAAGATTCTCAGTGAATGACTAAGACCCTGGAGAGCACTGAACCCTGTACATACATACCCATGATAAAGTTTAATTTACAAATTAGGCATAGTAAGAGAATAACAACAGTAACTATAACAAAACAATTATAACAATATACTGGAATAAAATTGCCAGCATCATTACCCTTGTACTTGGGGGCCATTATTAAGCAAAATAAGGATTACTTGAATACAAGCACTTGAGCATACCTCAACAGTCAATCTGATAACCTAGATGGCTACTGAGTGAACAATGGGAATATAGTATATACAGCATGGATATGTAAGCAAAGGAATGATTGATATCTCAGGTGGGACAGAGTAAGATGTCACAAGATCTCGTCACACTACTCAGAACAATGTGCAATTTAAAACTTAGGAATTGTTTATTTCTGGAATTTTCTGTATAGCAGTTTCAGACTATAATTGACCATAGATAACTGAAACCACGAAAAGCAAAACTGCAGCTAAGGGGACCATTATATTTGGGAAAAGAGTCTTTGCAGTTGCAGTTAAAAATCTTGAGATGGGCAATTATGCTGGATTTGGGTAGGTCCAAATGCAGTCATATGTGCCCTAATAGGAAGAAGATAGAGGGAAAACAGAAGAAGAGGTGGAGAGAATGTGACCAAGAGGCAGAGCTTGGAGTGTGGGCCCACAAGCCAAGGAATGTCAACAGTCACCAGAAGCTTCTAGAAAAGGCAAGGGATGAATTATCCCCTTAGGGCCTCTGGAGGGAGTGCAGCCTTGCCAACAACTTGATTTTAGAACTGTAACTGAGTACGTTTTGGTTGTTTTCACCACTGCATTTGTGGTAAATTTTTAGAGCAGGTCAAAGAAATGGATACAGGTAAGATGTACTCACCTCCAGCTCTTTTTCCTCTGCTGTTTCCAGGAATAGATCTGGGCGGAAGGGTTTCAGGCCATTGGAATGTTCCACTCTGAAAATCTTCTCTGATTGGATGAAAAAAATCAAGTTACAAGAAAGAATACAGCATGAAGAAGCACTGCAAAGCCTAGATCTGCACTCAATAGATAGATGTTGAATGAATAAGTCAATGAAGGAGGTTTATCCCTAAAGAGGTTACCTTAGGGTTAACCTTAAGGCTTTCACCCTTTAAAACTCCACTGCCTTCAGTAGGCTTCATGTGTCCAAAACTCTGGCCCCACCTTCCCTAAATACCTTAGTCATCTTACCCCCCAAGATAGTTAAGGTGAGCACATAATAAATGCTCATTAAAGATTGAATGTTTAGAAAATAATAAAAATTTGCATGCTATTCTGACTCATGGATTTGTACTCACTACAGTGATGATGATTCACCTTTTGATTAAAAATAATCTGTGTGTGTAAAAAAAAAATTGGTAGAATGGAATGAAACATTTTCCTCTGAGAGGTTGGGACAAAAAACTAGCTCTTCTCATAGTGCAAACTGAAATATTTGTGCTGTCTTGCTAGAGTGATCAGCTCAGGTGTTAGATATTCTCTTTTGGAATCAGAAGGAAAGGAGGAAATTGTAAAGGAAGATTCTCTAACAACAATACTAACAGCAATGACACCTGTAGAGCACATTATCTTGTGCTTTTCAGGGCACTCTCTTCCTCCTCCAAAATCCTTGTAAACTGTGTCGGGCAGACGAGGAGTTACTATTTTCAGAGATGAGATATGGTCACAAGGAGATTAGGGCCTCACTGAGCCAAGTATGCAGGTTGGCTGGCTCCCAGCAGGGGCAGGCAAAGGGGTTCCCAGGTACCTTTCTGGTCCCGGCAGCTCAAGGTGTAGAAGGTTTCTCTCCGCAGGATGATCTCCTGGGCGATGATTCCAAAGCTGTACACATCTCCCTTCTGAGAGACGTCGGCTTGGCGGAGGTGCTCGGGAGCTGTCCACAGGTCTGTGCATCAGGCATTGAGATTGCAAAGTTGGTGGGGCCTCTGGATCTCCAAGCTGCTTTTGCTTTTTAAGTTCTACACTATCCACCCAGAATGCAGTTGGTTTTGGAATGGTGTGGTCCCAAAATTTAAGGAGTTTATGTTCATACTAGTGATAGCAGGTAGAATACACACTTAGCTTTTAAGCTGACTTTGAAAAGTCAGAATTGGGGTGAGGCCATATGGCAATGTGTTTTCTAAACCAACCAGGATCACAGTCCTGAAAACCTTGAGGTCTACCCAGGACAGGGCCTGGTGTATAGTAAGTGCTCAGTAAATATGTTGACTGAATACAATAGAATATGAGAGGCTGAGGGATTTTAATAACTTATGGAACATATGCAATGAATTTTTAAAAGCTTTTATAAACAAATATAAATTATATATGTATGTGTATACACACACACACACACATATATATATATATATATATTTTTTTTTTTTTTTTTTTTTTCTGGTACCAGGGATTGGACCCAGGGGCACTTAACCACTGAGCCACATCCCCAGCCCTTTTTTATATTTTATTTAGAGACAGGGTCTCACTGAGTTGCTTAGAGTCTTGCTAAGTCGCTGAGGCTGGCTTTGTACTTGCGATTCTCCTGCCTCAGCTTCCTAAGCTGCTGTGATTACAGGGGTGCACCACCATACCTGGCTTATTTTATATACATTTTAAATATGGAGTTACTAAAAGAAGATAAAGACAGCACCTTCAAGCAGAGACTGTCATTGATATTTTCCAGGTATAATACTGGCAGCCTTCAAGCCAGTTCATGTCCACAGAGGCAATTTCTTTTATTACCACAATATTCTTAAAAAATATGATGCACATAATTTACTCACATTTTATCATGTCCCTACAACTCTAAGGCTTTGCATCTAGTCCATTTCATATGGGTAAAATGCCTGTGCCCTAGCAACTATGTTGCTATCTTATTTAGCAATGACAGAAGTATGGAATTCATTCATTTTTCTTCAGCACCCCCTGGAAAATTTTTGAGATCACCTCATTTCTTATCAATGCTTTGGGATTTCGATAATCAGTAGTTTTAATAAACAATATGTAGATTCATGTTGCTGGGCACAGTGATGTGTTCATGATGAGGCACATTTTCCTCATTTGGTTCTCCAACCAAAGTTACATCACCCTTTTGAATTCCTGACTTATGAATATTTGTGACTTGTGATTCATGCACAGTGGATCCTAAAGGTTTGAGGTTGTTGAAAAATCTACTACTGTGTAATCTACTATGGCTGACACTTGAGCCATCTGATGAAGGAGGTTTGTTCCATTACATGGTAAGCCATGTTGGGCTCACAGTAAGCCTTCCACAAGAATTTATTGGATTGAGTCCAGTATCATATTATACTTGACATGACTGTGGAAGTTGGGGCAGAACTGTAACTTTTATGAAGGAAAAACTAAAGGATTGCAAAACAGAATTAGACCGAGAGTTTAGTTTTTGGATTTAGTAGTAATTTTAAGCAACATGAGTGCTAGATTTCTAAGGCTGCTTCACAATGATATACAGTAAAGAATGGATAAATATTTAACATGAGAAGCCTTTCTTTCTTTTTTTTTTGGTACTGGGGATTGAACCCAGGGACACTCCACCACAGAGCCACATCCCCAGCCCCATTTTGTATTTTATTTAGAGACAGGGTCTCACTGAGTTGCTTAGCGTCTCACTAAGTTGCTGAGACTGGCTTTGAACTCTCAATCCTCTGGCCTCAGCCTCCCAAGTGCTGGGATTACAGGTGTGCGCCACCGTGCCCGGCATGAGAAGCATCACATGCTAAAATTCTAGGTACCTTTTTTGACCCACCACAATTCTGAAAGTGATAAGAGTATGTTTCATTGAGAAGAGGTTTTTTTTCCTTTGCTTTATTACCACAGATAAATAAAAGATGTGTAGACTTGACAATGCTTTGTTTTCTATCTTCTAGGGAAATCTTGTAGCCTCTCTGAGTCTCAATTCTGATTTCTTTAAAAGAAGAGGGTGAAAGCGGATGATTTCTAAGGGGCTCTGCCTGAGCTAAGCTTCCATATTATTTCATCCTGTTCTGCTCCCACAAGCCAATAAGTCCGTCATGATCTCTCACTGACACCAGGGAACACTCAGCTGCACATTGAGGATAAGGTCCATAAAGGACGTTGATTTAACTTAGATGGAGAAAGAGCCAGAATGATGCCTCTGGTCACTCCAAGTATGTTTTCTGATGAAAATCATTATTTTCTAAGCACTTTATCTGGGCTTGAGGAAATAAAAAAATTTAAAGTAAGAAGAAAGAAAAAGAAACACCAAATAGGAAGCAAGTGAAAATTTCATTCATTACCGACCTTTCTTTGGAAGTAAAATGGAATTGCAGCCAAAATCGGTGATCTTCACCACCATCCGACTATCCACTACGCAGTTGGTGGATTTCAGACGACCATGCACTTCTATTTTACTGGAGTGCAGATATGACATCCCCTGCAATTTTCAGATAACAGGACAACGAAGAGATGAGACACACTTCAGCTGCTTGATTATTTTAAAGGAAGAAGTGACATTTTGACACTATTTCAGCATACAGAGAATTACACTGTCAGATTTTAAATTTAGTGCCATTACTTTTACTTTATAAATTTTGTTAAAGCCTTAATATTTTCCCATGTACTGTATATCATTTTGAAGCTTTTTCAGGTAATAGAGTAAATAATAGAGTAAAAGAGAATTGTTGTCTAAAAATTCTGGTTGAGTAATTTTGTATGAGGCACAAGACTGAGAGAAATGTAAATGTGATGTATAATACATATATAAAATCTAAGTGTTTTACTTACCAGTGATTTGGTTTGTAACCCCGTGTAGGTATGTATGTCTCTGGTTCTTAGCTACCTCAATTTGTCATATATGAATTAAAAAGCCTTGTTTTTCTGAAGGGAGGGCCTGGGCTGGATTATTTCTTAAAGTTGAACTGGTTTCATTCTATTTTTTAAGAATATTATTTTAGTTGTCAATGGACCTTTATTATATTTACATGTGGTGCTGAGAACTGAACCCAGTGCCCCATACATGACAGGCAAGAGCTCGACCACTGAGCCACAACCCCAGCCTGGCTTCATTCTTTTTTTTTTTTGAAACAAGTATTTCCTTCTGTTTGAAAGAGGAAACCCATTTTTAGTTCATGTACCGCCCTCTGGTGGCCAGAGGTGTCACAGCCAAAACTTGTTTTAGTGTAGATGACAGGAGTGAAATGTACTTGGCAAATAGGTCATCGTGACAATTTTTTGAACCACATGAAACAATTTACTCCTGGGACAACTTTTCTTCATTCTTGAATGAGGCCCTGGTTATTGTGTCCACTTCCTTTTTCATATCATGTCTGGGAATAGTCATGTCCAAATTTATTATCGCTTCATGTAAGACGGCTGCTGTACTTCATGTTTTCTCTTAGAAAGTTGAGACACTTCAGTGGTCTTCCCTGAAGTTTAATATAATTTTGACTTCTGACAAATCCATGAAAATATATGCCCCACACCCAGAATACAAAAAATACAATAACAAAAATATTATAACCAATATGTATGGAATATTTATTTGTACTGGGCCTTGCAGTAAGCATGTGCATGATTTCATATTTTATATATCATATATGACATAGCTACCATTATTTACAGATGAAGAAATCAATGCACACTAGTGGATCTGTTTTCCAATATTTAATCTTCATAAATGTTTCTTGTTTTCATAGGTCTCTTACCTTAGCAATGTCATACAAGACTGAGATCTTAAACTCCCAATCCATGAATGTACCATCAGGGTAGGAAATTGTGTCATTCAAAACTTCCTGAGTAGGAGGAAAAAAAGGAAAGAAAGAAAGAAGATGAGCTGTTGTATGGAAGAATGGTTTGGAGAGACTATTATGAGCCCAACGATGATCTTCTAATCATGAGAGCTTGGGATCAGGAACAAGTTAGAACTCCATTATCATCGTTTCATGAACACACATCTCAGAGGATGTGCTCTGAGAAGGGCGTTATTAGGTGGTTCTGTCCTTGTGTGAGGGTACTTATACAAACTTAGAGCGTACAGCTTGCTGCTCACCAAAGCAATGTGGTATATTTGTACCCAATATAGCCTATTGCTCCTAGGGCCATGATGATTAATAGGGAACAGACAGATGTGAAGTGTGGGAACCTGAAGTTAAGGGAATAATTCCATAAACTGGGCCCACTGTGCTGACTCCAACTTGCTTTCTTTTTTTTTAAAACAATTTACCTGCAGCCCTACCTGGTTTAAGCCAACAGGACATATTACATTCCTCAGTAAAATACCTGTTATCTCCAAGTGAAATGCAGGCCCCCAATACTGATAAGAACACAACGTACCCTGAAGTGGGGGTGGGGGACTTTTGTGACCCTTACACAGACCAGATTCCAGAACTCAAGGGGGTAAGGATAATTCCCCCTAACCAAAAACCTGTAAGAACAGGTTCCAGTTAGAACTGGCCAACATGGGCCAAAGTGACCTAGAGCTGTCATGTACAGTGGGGACTTGAAGGTCTGATGTCATCCTGCTGTCAGTCAAAAGTCAAGAGGTGGACCTAGGTGGGATGCTCTGGAAACTTCCTCAGGACCCCCACTAAAACTGGAGGCAGGAGAGACACCCGTGCCCTCTTCTCTCTGAGAGGACCCACTCTCTCCCTGGAGAGTGTTCTCCTTTCCTGTTTCCTATCCCTTCTAATAAACTCATGCCTGTTACTCTGAGTGACAAATCTAAAATCTTTCTGACATGATTGCAAAGATTGAGATGAGGGGGTGCCTCAGCTTCATGGTGGGCCTTTTTCCTGTAACAATGATCAAAACAACACAAGAGTAAATGGACCACAAGAATGAAGTCATGAAGAGCTATGGGAAACAACATGCATGGGGCTGCTGCCTGCATGACACAGCATATTGTTTTACAATAAAACTTTTTAATAAGTAGGAGTACACTCTAAAATAATGATTAAAAACATACTATAGTCAATACAGAAATCAGTCACATAATCACTTATTACCATTTTCAAATATTATGTCCTATATATAATTGTGTGTGCCATATGACTGGCAGCACAGAAGGTTTGGTGACGCCAGCATCACTACAAACCCATGAGTGATGCGCTGTGTTGTGATCTTACAGTGGCTACGATGCCACTGGGTGATGGAAGTTTTTCAGCTCTTACAGGACCACTGTCAGATGTGTGGCCAATGCTTGGCTGAGCAAAGTCTCATTAGCGTGTGACTATTTCTTTTCTTCAATGAGAAGCATTGGGTAGCTTATGTTTTTACTCACAATCTTAATTGCTTCCATTGGTTTGATAGTGCAAAATTTTTCTTAGGTTTGCTAAGTTCCCTGTCAATAAGAGACAGTTCTTGGATTTTTGTGTGAATTGCAAGTTCTAGGCTTTTGACCTATTTTAACATGATGGAGGCTCTATCAAGACACTTTTTTTTTTTTTTTTTTTTTTGTACTAGGAATTGAACCCAGGGGCACTTAACAACTGAGCCACATCCCCAGCCCTTTTTATGTTTTATTTTGAGACAGGGTTTCACTAAGTTGCTTAGGGCCTCACTATGTTTCTGAGACTGGCTTTGAACCCACAATCCTCCTGCCTTAGCCTCCCGAGTGACTGGGATTACAAGCATGTGCCTCTGCATCTAGCAAGACACATCTTTTCAATGAAGTCAATAAGTAATTGCTATTAATGGTCTACAGCACCCTAACTGATGACCTAACAATAGTTTCTTATTTTAAGAAAAAACTCAAATTAACCTTTAGTTTTAACTTAGGCTCTGTAGCAATAATTTCTAAGAAAGGGTCTGAAGTCATTTAATCATTTCAGATGAGGCTGGCTGGACAATGGATACTAGGGAGTGAAGGAAGGGAGTTATGAGCACACAGACTCTACAGTGGTTCTTCCCCTTTCTATCTATTCTCTGCCTTTATCTCGCCATTCACCCCTCCTACTCTGTTCCCATCTGCTAAATTATAAAAAGTGTATTATTCTGTTTTGACTATGAAGGGAATATATGCATAGTATAGAAAATGTGAGCAAAATTTACAAAATATAAAAAAGGAGAAAATAAAACCATAGCTCATTGCATCATCTAATTTTTTCTCATTTTGGTATTTCCTTCTATTCCTCTTCAATGTGCATTTACACAAGGCCTATGTACTATGTCTTACAAAATTGGGACCATAATATATATGCAGGTTTATATGCTGTTTTCTAATCAGTTTTTGTAGGCCATCTACTTATTTCCTCAGAGATAGTTGAATGTATACAGCAGGTCCTGTGTTTGGTGCTAGGATTACAGTGGGTCCTCTTAGGGCATTCATGATGTGGTGGGGGAAACTGATGCTCATAAAATAATGAGTGTGAAATTATAACTATGATAAGTACTATAAAAAGGGGCCACAAATCTGAAGATTGACCTCTAAACTCTGAGAACTTGTTCTAAAAGTCAAAGATGTCTCCTTCAGAAAGTAAAGGTGAGATCTGGACACAGTAGGGAAGAAAGTTCTGGGCAGAGACAATCATGTGGGCAAAATCCCTCCTGTGGAAGGGAGATGAAAAGTCTTAGGGTCCTATTATCATAGTGTCATTTACTAAATTACCCTTTCACCACACTTGACAATATACTTAATGCTATTCTTGGACCAAGTATTTTTCTTCCATAAATCATGTCTTTACACATGAGCTATTACCAGACTGCTTTAATAAAATAACTTTCTGGCAAGTAGACTCTCATTATTTTTCTTTGTTAAAATGTTTTGGTTATTATTGCTCTTCTGTATTTCTTCCTGGTGATCTTTGTTAATTAAAAAAGAAGTCTGCCTTTAATTGGCAATCCTTAGTTTTTGAAATTTTCATTTTTTCCATGTAAATTACAATCTGTGGTATGCCAATAAACTGGCTCTATGAAAATAGCCCTGATTTAAGTCCTTGCTGACTTCATAATGAAATACTCCTGTCTGAAATACTTCAGGCCCCCAATAGCTCAATACTGACTAGTTAACAAATTCTTGAATATTAAACAATCAGCTCTGAGTTAGGACATGTTGAATGTCTCTTATCTGAAATGCTTGGAATGAGATGTGTTTCATATTGTGGATTTTCCCACCAATTTTAGGACATCTGTATATACATAATGAGATATCTTGGGGATAGAAACCAGTTCTTTATGTAAACTTATTTATATTTATGTACACCTAACTCTGAGGCAGCAATGTTCAGAGGTGAGTCTTTTGGGAAGTGATTGGATCTTAAGGGCTCTGACCTCATAAATGGATTAGTCCTCACTAATGGAAACTGTAGTGGGTGGGGGGTGGAGGGACATGGCTGGAAGAAGTAGGTTCCAGGCAAGCTCTGGAAGGGCATTTCTTGTCCCTAGCCCCATCCCTTTCTCTTTGCTTCCTGGCTGCCACAAGGTGAGCATCTTTGCTCTGCCACACTATTCTGCCATGGTATCTGGCCTTACTATAGGCCAAAAGCAATGGAGCCAACGACCATGGGCTAAAACCTCTGAAATTGTGAATCAAAATAAATCTTCCCTCCTCAAGTTGTTTATCTCAGGTATTTTGTCTCAGTGATGAAAAGTTAACATGGTGAGCTTCTACAGCACTTCAGGCTAGGACTAGTTGCTGGAAGGAATCAGCTACAGGATTACAGGGTGGACATTTTGGCCTTGCCCTTCGCCTTTCACATGCAGGGAAGGGAAAGGGCTGGAGATAGAGTTAATTGTCAATGGTTGATGGTTTAATCAATTGTGCCAAGGTGATGGGACATCCCCCAAGTCCCCTAAATGAAGGAATTTGAGAGCTTGCAGGTTGATCCCCACATCTACAGGCCAGGAGGGTGGCACAACCCAAATCTATGGGTTCAGAAGTGCCTGTGCTTGGGATCTTTGGGATCTTGCCCTAGGTATTTCTTCATCTGGCTGCTTGTCTGTTTTCTTTGTAATAGACTTTAAAATAAACCAGTGATAGTTTTCTCTGAGTTCTGTGTCATTCTAGCAAATTATCAATTTCAAGAAAGGAACCATAGGAATTAACTGATTTGCAGCTGGTTGGTCAGTGTACAAGAGGCCTGGGACTTGCAATTGGGGTCTGAGATAGGGGCAATCTTGTGGGGCTGAGCCCTTAACCTGTAGAGTTTGATGCTAACTCCAGGGAGTTCATTGAAAAAACTGAACTGAACGCCTAGTTGGTATCCAGAGAGTAGAAGAACTACCTGGCTTTTAGGATAGAAAAATCTCACATATCTCATGTCAGAAGTGTGAGTGAAACTGGTTCAGAATTTGCTTACTTAAATTTTCATTTTTTGAGTCAAATCTTCATAATTTTATTATATCTGAAGTTTTTTATTTTCAAAGATATTGTAATTTGACAGCAATGGAGCATTTTCTACAATTAAAAGCATCTTTTCATTGCTTTAATTATGCCTACCTTTAGATATTTGTATTTTTAAAAAATAATAATAAGAAGTAAGAGTCTTGAGCCAGGCATGGTGGCACACACCTTTAATCCCAGAGGCTCAGGAGGCTGAGGCAGGAGGATCATGAGTTCAAAGCCAGCCTCAGCAATGATGAGGCACTAAGCAACTCAGTGAGACACTGTCTCTAAATAAAATACAAAATAGGGTTGGGGATGTGCCTTGGTGGTTGAGTACCCCTGAGTTCAATCCCCAGTACCCACCCCCACAACACACACACACAAAAAGAGTCTGTGTGTTTTCACAGTTTTTTTTTTTTTTTTAACTCATTAGTGCAGGGACTGGGGATATAGCTCAGTTGGTAGAGTGCTTGCCTCACATGCAGAAGGCCCTGGGTTCAATCCTCAGCACCACAAAAAAAACCAAAAAACCCAAAAACCAAACAAAAACAAAAAAAACTCATCAGTGCATTTTAAAATTTTATTTTGTTTTATAATGATTGTGTTGAACAGTTTCCCTTTGACCACAGTCATTCTTCTAAATTTTGAGTAACTAGATTATTTATGATTACTTAAGAAAGAGTAGCATTTCCAGTTGTAATTTTTTTCTTTGAGGATAGATTTTTTCTGCTTTTTCTGTTGTTGTTTCTTTGTTTAATTGAAGCCCATTCAAAACTTTAGAATTTCCAAATTATTGGAAATAATTTGGTTTCAGCAAAAGACTATTTTTTAAAATTTTACTGAGTTATGAATATCTGGACCTCCTTTCTCTGCTCTTACCACCAGTCTTAGGACTCTGGCTTTGTTTTGAGGCCATGGGGTTACTAAGAGGTGCTGGGTCTGAATACAATCCAAAGGCAGGGCTACCCACACATCCTGGTTTTCCTGGACCAGTTACACTTCATATCTGTTATTCCAGGATCATTATTATAATATCCCCTTCACTATCAAAGTATCCTGAAAAGTCATTTGGTCACCCTACCTTGGGCCCTCAGGGCACATGCCCACAAACTGCTCAGTCAGGTGCAAATCTATCAGTACCCTTTGAAATCCTCGTCCCACAGTCCTTCCTGCTCTTGCCCTTTTCAATTCCTGTTTCTGCTTGACACCTTACTTTGTGTTTTGCAGATCAACTGTGCTTGCCCTTCAGAACTATGTGAAGATTTGACACTCAGCTCAGTGCTTGGTTCTTCTTTTACTCAGCACTGTCCTATTCCTCTTCACTTTGGACCTGCTCAGCCAGAATACCTGACCATGGCAACTCTTGGGTCATCTTCAGTCCCTCATAGGGGTGGGAATTTAGAACAGAGCAGACCAGGACCTATGAACAAGTCCTCTGAGGCTTATTTGGTGCTATGATAACAACCATCCATGGCTTTTTCAATACAAAAACAAGTGTGAAATATAATGAATTTGAGTAAAATTCAAGTAAAATATAATGCATTTGAGCCAGATGTGATGGCACATGCCTGTCATCACAGCGATTCGGGGGGCTAAGGCAGGAGAATCAAAAGTTCAAGAACAGCCTCAGCAACTTAGCAAAACTCTGACTCAAACAAAAATTAAAAGGACTGAGGATGTAGCTCAGTGACAGAATACCTCTGGGTCAATCCGCAGTAAGCCCACCCTGTGCCAAACGCACACACACCACAAAACCACAAAGTGTATTTGCAAGTTACCATTCACTTTCCCACTTCTGTTCTCTGGTCCTTTCCCCCATCTATGTTCCTTTTCTGAATATCTTTTGGCTTCTTTGTAAAGATATTATAGGACTGATTGATAAAATCTGAGGAATCTAGTTTGAAAAGTATGTGGGCCTACCAACTTGTCCTGATAACTCTACAATATCTACAATGTTTTCTCACTGGGTAAATATTTTTAAAGGTCAGATAATTTGTTTGTTTGTTTTAGTATGGTTGACCACTCAGGAAATTGAAAATGACCCTGGTTTCTTACCCGGAGGGATCCTCTCTCGCAGTATTCGATCACCCCAAAGATCCTGGTGTCAAGCTTCACCGTGCCATAGAACTTGGTCAGGTTGTAATAGTCAGTCTGAAGCAGCTAGGAGAACATGTGTGTTTACAAAGCATATCAGCCAGAAAACAGAACGAGAGTAAACATTCATACGCCAGCAAAATGTTTCATTTGAGATCCTTGGGAACATGTATTGTTCTTAATAAACTGAATATCAGTACCTGTTTGTTACTACCCACTACAGAACATCTTATTCAGTAGTCTTTCCTTTGCTAGGAAGGGGACTTGAATACAAATTCTGACCACTTTCAAAAAATATCAAGGACATATTTTAGGACACACCAGCTGGGTGCCAAAATTTTTACACTGTCAAATCTCATCCTCCAATATCTTTAGGCAGAATTTTCAACAAGTGGCTAAGTCATCCCTTTCTTTTTCCTAAGATGTTTCTCCACAAGGGACCTCTGTGTTCAGGGAAAGTGGAATGAGGCTAATTCTCAAGGGGTTGAACTACAGAACACATACCTTGTTCAAGTCTATCTTCTGTTTCTCACTGAAATTGCCATCACTGTGCTTGAGATCTTTGAGGATCACTCGCTGCAACGATCAATTGAATTAAGGAGTTACTATTGCAATATAATTCTTCATACAGGTGGGTATTATGAAAATTTGTTCCCATGTCCTATTAGACTAAGAGTTTTTGAGGAGTGACAATATTTGATTGTTGTTTATATCCCTGGTGTGAAGGACCTGGGATATAGTAGGCTCAGGTTTGTATGTTTCTTGCAAAATGACTAGGAGAAACATGAAGATGGAAGGAAGAAGGGGAAGAAGATACAAAAGCCCCAGATGGGATTTTCAAGAGCCAAAATACAATATCAGGGTTGTCCTCTGTGCTCTGAATTTATTTCATATTTCCATTTCCTTCCTATACTCTACCTGCTCCAAATATTTAATTTATCCTTCTGTTTCCCCAGGATTGTGAGCTTTGTAACCTTCAAGTAGAGCCCTGCCCATCCCGTGAAGCTTCACAAATGACTCTTTGAACCAACCTGGGCACCCTCCCCTCCCCCCCCCCCAACCCCCCCACTGTACTAGCAAAGTCAGGGCTCGGACAATGATGGCTCAGAACATGCTTCCTGTTAGAGTTCAGAGAAGTGGGAGAGACTGGAGTCACCTTTTTGTCGTATTTGCATTGTCGTAGTCTCTGGATTGTATCTCGTCTCTTGTCATCATCGATCTGGTGCAAGAAAAGGCTAATTATTCCAGAACTTCTTATCTGTCCCATTTGCTGCCAGTCAAAGGCTGAGAGACTGTTCCAGCTGGGCTGTATCTGCTGTTTGCTCAACAGCTTGCTGGGCAGTTTCCCAGAAACACTATGGTAACTAACTAGTCTTTCCATCCCACTAGTCACTCCCACTCTTCCCGGTATTGGCTATATCCTCCTTAACCTGGGTTCTCCTCCCTTTCTCCTTTCAGCCATGGATTTCCTTTCTTCCTCCTTTCCTAACAACCTCCTACTGGGAATTATTGCCCATAGTTACAGACAGATGCTCTTAGGGAAGGATGCTAAAGGAAGATGTTATACATTTGTTATACCTTGTTCAAGTCTATCTTCTGTTTCTCATTGAAATTGCCATCACTGTGCTTGAGATCTTTGAGGATCACTCGCTGCAACGATCAATTGCATCTGAGGCAACTGGGCCAGGTGTGTCTAAGGGGCACAGTCCCAACAGTTCTGTGTTCTGCTCAGAATTGTCAGAACATCTGATTTGTCAAAAGAAGCTGGCTGATAAATGTGGATTTCTATATGCTCTTCCATGATATTTTATATGCTGGAAATTTATTTTTAAAATGTTAAATATTGAATAACACATTTTACAAACATCTATACCTGTGGGCTAGATATGACTCTTGGTTTGCCGGTTAAAGATTTCTAGTCTAAAGACAGAGGAAAGGTTGGGAGCTACTACATCTTTCAGTTTGGTTCTTAAATCTCGTATGCATGATTACTTTGTTAAAATTTACCTTATAAGGCCATCTTAAAACTTTAGTGAAATGTATCAGGGTGCAAGCATGATACCTGACACAATGCAGATTAATAGATGTTGAATCCGCTAAAGCTGGGAAACACCCAGACTGCGGATTGAATCCAGGGCCTTGTGCATGCTGCGTAAGCATTTCCCAGTTAGCTGCAAACTTCCCAGTTAGCATTTCCCAGTTAGCACAAACTTCTTAAATAACAAAGTTCTTAGTTGTCTTTTAGGAAAAGCCTCCAGAACCTATTGAAGGATGGTTTGAAACCGGCTTTTCAAGAATATACTGGTATAGCAGCAGCCAGCTCATCAGATCAATGACATCAAAATCCTCCACAGAATGTGATAATCACCACCCTCAAAAGAAACACATGACCTGTAAGGAGGCATGCTCACGGTTTTGTTTATGGCTATGCGAAAGGCCCCCTTCTCAGCAGCCAATCAATAGCAGCTTCTCCCCTCTCCCTTCCTAAAAGTTGCCCTGCTACCCATATTTTTGGGAGTGGATGTCTCCTGACCTCCCTGTTGGTGTGCTACAAAATAAAGCCTTTTCTCTTTGAGGATACCCTGCACCTTCTTTTTTGACTTCTTTGTGTGTTGGGAAATGAGCTTGTGCTAGATATTCAACATGAGTTATCATTGCTTCTTATTTTACAAATGAGGCATAGAAGGGTTAAATGACATTAAATGCTACATTAGAAGACTGGCAAAGCCTAGGCTGCTTGTTTTCTTGTCTAGTGTTCTTTTACTGTTTCTGATCTCAGTAAGGTGGGTCATTTAAACAACTTAAACCTCATTTCCTTACTCTGCAATTCTTACTCAGAGGGGTAATTGAGGATTGTATTAGACACAGTTGGTGAAATTTTTCTTGCAAGCTAGAGGATTTCTCTCTCTCTCTCTCTCTCTCTCTCTCTCTCGTACTGGGGATTGAATCCAGGGCAGTTAACCACTGAGCCACCTCCAGCCCCTTTTTATTTTTTGTTTTGAGACAGAGTCTCACTAAGTTGCTGAGGCTGGCTTTGAATTCATGATCCTCCTGCCTCAGCCTCCCAAGCTGCTGGGATTACAGGCATGAGTCCCAATGCCCAGTAAGGTTTTCTCTTTTTATTGTCAAATTAGGTTTTACCATCTTTGTCATTCTTTTCTGCTTTTTCACTCCACCCCTGGGTCTGCCCTGACTTCTCTTTGTCTGATTCTCTGGTCTGGTTTTCTGTGCTAGTAAAGCACTCTTTATTTGACTATTATCTCATCCTTTAGGCTGACTTCCTTATTTCTGTCTTCAGAGTGTATCCCAAACTTGAACCATTTCCTGTCTGGTTGTAGCTTCCTCTCATGTTGACCTTGGGTTTTCTCCCTGTTCTAATTGACTCACAGCATCTGATGAATTCCCTCTACAGTCCATTTCCAGTCTGCCTGCTCCCTAGGCTACCTAAACTTAGGACAAGAATGATATCCCCAAGCTAGGAACCATTTCAAACTTCCCTCCTTTGAGTTTACTGTTCCCAAAATTTATTTGGTAGCCCCATGAGTGACTAATCTGATAAACTGACTATTAAAATTCTATACTCAAAAATTCTGCAAGAAACTGTCAATGGATAGATGCCTTCTACTGCCAGAAATGTTTAGATTTCAAGAAAACACACAAAGATTCAGTGTTTTATGGTTAATCCAAAGGAACAAATAGGACATATGGGTTTTGAGGAGACAGAGATTATTTATAGGTGGGGTTTTTTAGAGGTGGAACATGTGGGAGCCTGTCCCGGTGTCATCTCAGAGGCAGGGAGCACTCACTTATAAAAATCTTCTCTCCTTTTCCTAGTGTTAAACAAAATAAGCAGGAGGTCATTGCCCCAAGGCTGTCTCAGTATTTTGAGTTCCTATGTAACAAACCACAATCTAACTTACATTATCATACATAAATAAACAGAAAACTAATTTAAGAGGATGCTTTGGTAACAATAGCTGAGGTTCAGCCAATCACAGGCAGCCAACTGATCAGATCATGTTCACATCAGACAAATTTCCAGCAATAACCAATGAACGTATTTCTGTACTTTCCATCTTTGTATAACCTATGAGAGCTCACTGCCCACACTGTAGCGTGCTCTCTGAATCGCTTGGTTTTGAGTGTTTCCCAATTCATGAATCACTTTTTGCTCAAATGATAATCTGCAAAATTGAATCTGTCTACAATGTTTCTAACAGCAGGCTTTTCCAGTTAATCATTTCTGCCAGCAAATTCTCTCTTTGGAAGTCAATAGTCTGTGGTCCTTTGTACCTTACTGTGAATTACTGCAAGCTTGATTTCATCTTGACACTTACCTGAGACACATGGTCTTTGTGAATACCGTGTTTAAGAGTGAGGTTCAGAATGCAGAAGGGTCACTTTGGAGCAAGGCGCATTTCTGGAGGAAGGAAGACCTTGTCCATGTTCAGCTGTGAGGGGATCTGAGCTCTTAAAAGGCCAAGAGAAGAAGTACTTGGGGTGGGAGGTCCGGGGCTGGTAGAAAGGTGCCAGAGATAAACCTGGCCCATGCTGCAAGTTCTCCTCTGCTGATTTTGGGCAGGGAGGCATTTCAAATAGCACTACCTATTAAGGTGGTTCTACTATACGAAAGTCTACAAATGCCGTCCTGTGAAAGTCCTGGGTCTCCACCCCTTCTTAGTATACTTAGGCATAAAACCCCTGATAACTGTAGTGTACATGGTAAGTGTTTGGATTGTAGACTTCACAGATTGGGTTCAAACTGTGTTTCTGGAATTCCAGCTGTTACCTCAAGGGCTCAGGGAAGATGAAATGGGATAAAGCATCTGGCATGTAAGTGTTCAGTTAAGCGTTAGCTGTCATTATTTGTAGTGATCATACTTGCTGCAGCTGACCCTGCACTGTTTCTTAATGCTTTGATCTTTAACTTCCTTATCAGCAGAGTTTTGATTATAAAGTTCAATTCCCTGGTTCACTGTGAGGAGAAGATGAGAAGCACAGGCCTAGCATTGACTGCAGTAAATGGGGTGAGTTGTTAATATTGGCTACTGATTGTACTTCCTGGTTGAGGAAGAATTTGAACAAATATCAACGAAGGTCTCTTTCTTTAACAATGAGCAAAGTAAGTGATAGGTCCTTAGTAGGAGCAGATTAGTACCCAAGGTTTAGGGGAACTCAAATGCCCTTCTCATTCCTACATCTCTTCTGTGACAAATTCCCATTAAGTACATATGCTCTTCTCTTGTGGTTCAGATGCAAAAAAAACAAGTAACATTCCGTATCTCAGCCTGCACTGAAGTATTCCTTGGACTGAGGAGCTGGCATTAGGTCAATGGAGAATCAAGAGAAAGGTAGGAGGTTGAAAAGTAAAAACATCTAACTCGGATTCTAGAACAAACTAAGATTGGAACATTTCCTATCATTGTTGCCAAAGTCTTGCCAAACATCTGGCAAACTGCACCATTGTTCACCAGGTAAGGCGGGCCTTACCTTCAGGCTGATGTGGTTGGTCTCATTGTTCTCCAGAGGAAAGATGTTTTCAGGAGGAATGTGGGACCATTTTTTCTGACGAAGTTCATTATCTCTTTTGTATTTTCTGTGGAAGGAATAAAACCAGTCAATAGGTTTTATTAGTGTCCACACCATTCATTTTCTGAACACCAGAAGAAATTTAGGCCCCTGGTTTTCTCAGACAGACATGCGGCGAGGAAGACTAGCTCAGTGGTGAGACTTTCATGTGCCCCAAACCGGCCAGTGCTGGCCATAGTAGACCCATAGTTCTCACGGACTTTCTGTTCTTTCTTTTTGCTTCATTTTACTTTCCCCCATCCTTCATTATAATAAAGGATCTGAACCGATGACATGGAAAAATAAGGGAACAAAACAAACAAAAAAAATCAAAACTGATAGCCTTAAAAGGCAGAAATGTTAATTTTTAAACCACCAGTGAAACATACCAAATTCTAAGAAAGCCAGGTCCTCTTACACATCTATGCCTTAGAAGAATATGTTTAGAGGAAATGGAAAAGCACCGAGAAAATGCAATGACAAGTATCCTAATTTATAAAATGTTAGAATCTTGTATAGTTCACATGAGGCAGACTTCTTGAGTTGTGGGGAATGCTCACTTTCAACTTTACAGATATTACCAAACGACTTCCAATTGCTTTCCTATGTTCCTTGAGAACAATTAGCATTGTTCATTTTTTTCTTACTTTTATGATGTGTGGGAAGTGGTGCATCATTTTTGCTTTAGTTTGCATTTCCTTGATGACTAGAGATGACCTTTTCAAATATTTGCTACATATTTCATAGAATATATGGAATCATAGAATCATAATTAGAATCATAATATAGAATCATAATTTCTCTAATTTTTTTATCGTGCAACCTTTTCTTTTTCTTATTAACTTTTGTGAGTTCTTTATGCATTCTGAAAAACAAGCCTTCTCTGTTAAAAATACCTTCCCCCAGTTTATTCTTTTAATAAATCCTTAGCACCAGGAGAGTGATGATCAGGATGATCTGGGCTTCTCTTTCCCCATGTTAAAGCATTTCACTTTATGGAAAATTTTTATTTTACTAGAGCCATATTTATATATTTTTCCTCTATTATATTTTTTAAATCAATGACAAAGTCATACTTTCCTAACCTGACATTATTAAAGCTTTTTTTCTAAATTTCTTCTATGTTCTGAAGTTTGTTTTTCACATGTAGGTCTTTAACATTTAGAAAACTGTCTGAACTGAACAGTGTCTTTATAAATTATTTCAAGTAGTTTTAATTTTGTTTTTTACATGTGGGAAGCCTACTGTTTCAATATCACATCCTAACTGAGTTGTAATATTAATTCTGTAATATGAGCACATTTCTGTATTTGCTTGAGTCTGATTCTTCCTAAGTAGCTATCATTATTCTCCTCCTATACATCCATCCAATTCTGAGTATTCCTTTTATTAAATATACACAAATAGAATATTATTGACAAATTAGTATGACCCTAAGGCCCAGGGGGAAGTAGGATAACTTTAGAGACTTTGAAGTCTGACAGGCTTTCATTTCTGCACCCTTGGAGACTTTTGGGGCTCCACAGAATCAATTGTCATTCATACTGAATTAGGGATTTTCATAGCCTTTTGTAAAGGCTGTTGTAATGGAAAACTACATGAATGACACCCTTTGCTAGGTCTCCTTGTGGAGACTCTGGCCATTACAAAGCTCTATTTCAGCCTCCCATGCTTAGAGACAATGGGAAATACTTGTTACTTTTGTCTTGCAAATTGTCCCTATCTCAAGCTGACTCTCATTTGGACTTGATTTCTGAAGGAAATTTTGACTTCTGCTCATTCTTGACTAAATGGTCACACTGTCCATTGCCTGTATTTCTGAGCAATACAGTTACGAGAGCCCAGCTCTGCCTTCAGATTGAAGAAAACAGCCCACTTCCTTTCCTGGAGAAACTTCAACTGACTTGTGACAGGCCAGGCACTCACATTATGAGAGTATATTCACACTCAGACTAAAGAGTGTGATACACAGAGAAAACCTGGCTTAGTCAGGAAATGCAGGTGACCCAATGGAGATAGAAAGTTCTTTGTTTGATATACACCAATTAGGAGACAGTATGGGTGTCCAGTCACCCACTTATACATTCAGTAAACATTTGGCATACCCAAGTCAAGTAGAGAAATCATGGAACATGGTCAGGAGGCCTGAGTTCTACTTCTGGACCAACTCAGTACCTGGTGGTGTGATTCTGGGCTTCTCTTTCCCCATGTTAAAGCAGGAAATTTGGAATAGATGGTTTTTAAATCCTCTAGCAGCCTAAATATCATGTAGTATGATGAGTTTGAAATCTCCCACAATATACCAATAAAACAGTGAGAATAGCAAGTTTTCATTTATGTAATGCTTATTATATGGTACTCTGTATACATGACCCATTTCTAATTCTCACAACCACTCATCGGAAGAAACTGAAGCTAAGTAATTTAAGTTGTTAAGTAACATGCTCGAGACCTCATAACTGCTAAATCACGGAACTGGGGTCTGAATTCAGGCGTTTGACTCCAAAGCTTTAATCTGCCCCCTGGGTAATACTCTGCCCTGATGTAGTCTTTGAAGCAGAATGCCTTCATGATCTTAGGTCTGTCTAGAGACCTCTTTGTGAGAGTGTGTGAGCAGCAGAGTCAGACCTCTGCCTCCCTCCTCCTCTGAATGAGGAGCACTGTGGCAAGGAGAGTAGGTACCTCAGCACCAGGAGAGCGATGATCAGGAGCAGCACCACTGTCCCCGTGAGTGTGAAGACAGCAATCAGAAGGACCTGAGGGCCTATGACAGGAAAGAATGGATGATGCATTAGAAGGATCTTTGAGAAGACAACAAAAGCATTTCAAAGATTCTAGTTGGGGAAGGGACAGAGAAAGCCCTTTGAAAAATATTTATTTATTTATTTATTTATTTATTTATTGGAACCAGGGATTGAACTCAGGGACACTCGGCCACTGAGCCACATCCCCAGCCCTATTTTGTATTTTATTTAGAGACAGGGTCTCACTGAGTTGCTTAGGGCCTCGCTAAGTTGCTGAGGCTGGCTTTGAACTCGCGATCCTCCTGTCTCAGCTTCCCAAGTCGCTTGGATTACAGGCGTGCGCCACCATGCCCGGCTTATTTTTTTATTAATTGTTTCTTGGTAATATATGGTCCTATCCCTGTCTCTGAAAAAACTGTCTGGCATATGCCTACAGAAAGCAGTTTAATTTCAGCTTTCCTTGAAGCCTATATTTCTCTCTTATTTCTAACAGAAATCACCGAACTGTTATAAGAACATAAAGTAGTTTCCAGCATGCAAATAATTGTGGTGGTAGAAGCCTACCTGCTGTCCTTGAAACTAATTTACCCGGGGAGCTTTCAAAGAGGAAGAAATAGTTATTTTTTAAATGCAGAACACATGTTGGAAGAAGAGTCAGCATAAAATGTTAAATGACAGTGTTGCATGCTGGTTCTTTCCAAACTCTTTGAGTTATTGAGAGAAGTCAGTGAGGAATATGATTTCGGTTATTAGAACACTAGTGTGTGGGAGGAGTTAAGCAGATGGAATGAGTTGAGAGACTCTCAGAAGAGTTAGTGGAATTCAGGAAAATGTGGATCCAACTCCAGGAAGCACTGAAGCAGAGTCTGAGAATTCCATGGCCAACACCCAGGGGGAGAAGGCCCGCCTTCATAAAACTATACAGGGAAATCATGGCTCACACAGGCCACAATGCATCCCTGTTGGAAAAGGAAGTTAGTGGGTTCAAAATGGAATGGATTCCAAGAAATAGATGAATGTGTAAGAAGCTGAAAAATATGGTGAAGACACAATTATTTCTATATAAAGAGAGAGAAAAAGGAAGGAAGGAGGAAGGGAAAGAAGGAAGGGAGGGAGGAAGGGAGCGTAAGAGAGAGAGACCCAACCAGAAACTCTCCAGCAAAAATGTTCAAGAAGGGCATAGTCCAAAAAATGAAAGTAAAATGTGGCCTGATTTTGAGTATTTTTGAAAAGGAGAGACAATTCTTTTTCTTTTGTGTGGTATAAAGGAGAAGCTTTGGAATCATATATAAAGAAATGTTATCACAGCATACTATTTAGCTTTGCATAAATACTTACATCATGATAATGATGAAAATGTTTACTTACTTCAACTTATAGAATCAGCTTATAGATCAAGACCAAAGGACTATGATGTGATTGCCAAATAAATATTAACAACCTTGATCAAGAGAAATGCAGGAGAGTTTGGGAGATGGAAAGGAGGTAGAAGGAATGATTGGGGCACTTACAGCATCATCTCACAAAGTCGGGGAGCAAGACATTTTATAAACAGTTGATTGAACAATACTAGAAGCTCATGTATATTAATTAAATGCACCTAATAAATATACTAACAAAAAGATAAGATTGCATTGAGAAGAAGTGAGGAGGGCTAGTGAAGAAGAACTAAATCTTAATTCACAATACAAAAGATAGAGAACATCTAAAGCTTTTAAATCAAGAAAAATATTATTTAGAAATATGCTGAAGGATTGAGTGACTGGGGACACACAGAGGTGGGATCAGGCATGCTCACCTTCCACTATAAACATCTCTGCTACTGGACTGAAAAGTCACATGTAAGAATTTTTCTTTGCTAAAAATATGATTAATGAAAGTGCCCTGAAGAGAAACACCAAGATCTCTCTATTGAAGTAATGCCCCTCCCCTGCTGTCTTCTCTGTCATGACATAAAATCTTTCAGACTATGGTCCATGATTTACTTGTTCATTCCTGTACCTTTAGTACAGCAAGCCTGGGACCTGGCAAAATGTCATTTGAAAATGACTGAATGAAAAAAATAATTGAATAAAAGTTTGGCCCTGCTCATCTTACTGTCTGAGAAGAGGCAAGGGAAAGGAACCCAGATATTAAAATACATAAATTCATGTAAAGAACTGGTATGCCATTAGACCTAGGTTACACATTGCATGCATTTTATAATATTTTTGTGCCATCATACTATGTCCTAATGAACTAATCTTTTTTTTTTTTTTTTTTGGAGGGTGCTTATTGTGGGGTTAAATATTGCAGCCCTGTTCTATAAGGGGTGCATTTGGAAGGTTTAAGCTTTGCAATATATAACTGTCTCTGACTACCTGTTTTGTTCTAAAAGGAAAATTTCAAATGTGAGTTCTGGATTTCTCTTACCTGGGCAGAAATAGATTCATACCTTGAAGATGAGGAAACATTATGGGCACATTTATCTTTGGTGATGGCCGTTTGCTACTACAATCACCACTTCCATCACTACCATTACTACTCCAACTTCTATCACACCAGACAAGAAACAAGAGTGAGTACAAGAAATAAAGTTTCAGCAGTGCAGATGATTGCACTCAACAGCCTACTAAAATTAGACATTCCCTGGACTAACACATGAGTTGGAGAGAATGTAGGGGACTTGTCTGTCCCGTCTGGCTCCTTCAGTATGAGCATCTCACTGTACTGTATGTAATGATGACATTTACACATAGTGTTTAAATATGTCATATATTATTTAATATAGCTTTAAATTCAACATGCTTTTTAGTTTTGCTTGTTAGGTGTGTCATGGTCACCGTGGTTCTAAGGTTAAGCTTTTGCTGCCTTCCTGTGGCTGCTGTGGTTATTACATCCTATTTATCTCTTCCCAAGGAATGTAGAATTACATTAAAACTGCAAGATTATATGACACTATCACCAAAAGGAGTCCTAAGTCTCCTATTATAATGGAGGAAGAAACTCCCACTTAGAGAAGAGAAGTAAAATGAATGAAGTTACCACAGTGTAAATTAGTGCTGGAATCCGGGGTAGAAATACAGTTATCGCATATTGTCATTCATTGATTTCAAGGCACTGTGTAGGGATGCAGGGGTTGGGGGCAGGCAGGAATAAATAATGGACCTCACCTTTAAAAAAGACAAAAAGACATGTAAATAAATATTAATGCCAGGAGTCAGGTAGGGTAAGAGCAAGAAAATAAGATAAATAACCTCCTAGGAAGCTAAGAAAAAGCTTAGGAAAAGCGAGATTCAAGTTAAATCTTGAAATGAGTAAATGTTTGCCAGTTTAATGGGAGAGTAATAAATTCTAGACAGAGGGAGCAGCATGAACAAGGACATAGGGGCACAAATTCATATGACCTGTCTTTAAGGAGGTAGGAGGAAGTTGAGATGGGGAAAGGGATTTTCAAGTTAAGAGAAAAGATATGGCTGGAAAAGTAGGAAGGTCATGGACATATTGTGCTTGCTCTATGCAATCATTTGGACTTTGTTCTGCAGGTAGAGAGAGCTACCAGTAGCAGTGTTGGAAGGGTGCAGTGATGTGATGGGTTGCCTTGGAGTTGAAGTAGGAAGGCAGCTGGATATTGGTATAATCCAGGAAGCAGATGAAGAGCCCTCTGATGAAGGTATATCCAGGTCAGCAGACTCAGGTTGTTGTATTGCAGGTGCTTTGGCCATCATCTGTCACTAACTAAATCTTCCTTAAATGAATAACTAGACAATGATGGTGTGATATCCAGATGAAATATTCTAATTAGTTGGCAATTGTGTACACAGAAAAAGGCCAAGCATGCAATCCTTGTTTGTATATGATTTGACTATTTGTATACTTTACTTGTAAAGTATAAAACTGAATGTAGTAACAGGGAAGAGTAATGGAAAGTGCTAACTCAGTTTTCTAGTTAACTGAAGATGATGTGAAGTTGCCCAGGATAACATAATGTCTTTGTACTCCATAATATGAATATTTCATGTGATCTCTTTTAAGTAAATAAGGCAAGTTCTCAAAATTTATTTTTTGAGAAACTTAACAGTTTAAATATCACAATCCTTCTATTAAATAACTACAGACTTAAACACTTTTAAAAGCCATACAAAAAATTACAAATAACATTGTCACAGAGAGCTGTAATTAGGAGAAAAAGAATGATAATTTTAAGAAGTTACAAAAGGAAGAAGTAGAGAGTTTCAGAAGCTCATGAAAAAAAAAAGAGAGAGCTATTTAGAAAGTTATGTTTGGTTTCAACCAGGAAGCTTGAAGATGGCTCTAGGGACAATAAAGAAAGCCTATTAAAGAAAAACCAACTTCAAAAAGGAATGACAAACAGAGATCCTTGAAGGAAACAAGGAAATGAAGGAAACAATAAACCAAGTTAAAAACTCAATAGAAAGCATAATTAACAGAATAGATCACTTGGAAGACAGAACCTCAGACAA